>JAVXUP010001437.1:0-233560 GCA_033070095.1 Escallonia herrerae | reverse complement strand
ATGTTCCCTATTAAAGTCCTAACAATCAAACCTTTTCTCTCTACATTACCTCATGTTACTCTTGGTTTAGCCTTACCTCATCTCACTCCGTCAACTCAGAGAAAATCACTTACTCTAACGAGGTTGCATCTAAAAGCCAACGTCTGGTATGAACAAACCATCTTGATGGATGTTCCCTCGTCTCTTCCATAATTTCTCCACCTGCCTTATGTGGTTACACATGCTCCAAAGCATTCGCATCTCCACTACACTCACCTCATATGTATGGTGTTTCTACAGAACATTTCATTCAACTTGAGGGGAACTTTATGGCCACACAACACCGGAGAAGTAGACGTCCACCTTTTGCTCTTATCCTACGTACGCTTTTAAAGACCATCTGAACATCCTTTTTCTTTCTCTGAATCTATTCGTCCGTCAGTCATGTACTCGAACAGAAATATAGTTTCCATAGTAAATCTCTAGGGCCTGGAACCACTTTGATTCTCAGACTACAGACACCGAAATTCATAAGAGCTACGGGTGTCCCCATCTTAACAGAACAGTACACGAAGAGTGGTGATGCAGACATGACTATGTTGGGGGTTTTGGGAGGACACAGAGGCCATTACTAATGCCACCACTGTGGTCATTGCATTGAAAGGCGCATATCTCTCATTGTATTCACATTCCCAATATGTCGTTCTAAAAGGAGATGAAACCGTCAAAACACTGTTTATATGTCTGTTGACTTCTCTGTTTGGATCAATTGAACAAGCCCATAGTGGTAGCATTTTTTGCTAGTGCATTATGCTCTTTTACTATCTTAACATTACATATCTTTTACTTATTGTGCAGTTGATTTTTTATGGTATCTGAGATTGGAGAGATTGTAAGGAATAATCTCTTACTTGTTGAAGTTTCAGCCGTTTCTTCACTGATAAATTGTTGACTGGCCTCATTTATAAGATCTAAAGAACAAGTTTGCATACCAAAAATCACAAATTTAGTACCTTGTACTTCAGATTGTTGGGTCACTTAGTTTTATTTTCATGTACTTAAGAAATTACTCACCCTCCTTCGGGTCCTACTTGGGATCTACAACATAAACCTAGAGAATTTAATCATTACTTTGGGGTTGTCACAAACAGATTTTGCTGTCTAAATCAAGCGTTAGTCATAGCATATCCAAAGTTTGACAAGTAGCTTATTTAATCCTAGCATACTTGAACTTGTACGATAGATCATGGTAAATCCTAATGCAGCTAAATTTCTAGCTTTGAAGTGCAATCAAGCCTATTAACATAGAATTAGGAAAGGTGGCATTGTCCTCTTTAAAAGGATAGGTCAGTACCGTCTTCTCGGTTACAACTCGAAAGCTTCCATGCATTGATAGTCCAGCTCCGCCTCCCATTACAATTCCATTCATTAAGACAACCTTCATAGGGTTATCAGGGACATAATTAATAAGTGAAATTAAAAAAAATGTACTTAATAGCTAATGAAATCATACTCACAGAAAATCTCACCACTGGTTTGGTATATGTGGCAAGTAGGTACTCTAAAACAAGTCCTTTCTTGTAATAAGCTGCAGAAAAGCTCCAATGTCCTGGTATATTAGGATTGGGCACTCAGAGGATGAAGACCGCTCCTTTTAAATGGTATGCTTTTAACCATGCATACAAAAGGAAGCTTAATAACCAAAAACAGACATATGGTGAAGCTTTGAGGCCATTGACAACGAAAACATATAAAAACCCACTTTTGAGCAAGGAATAATACAATATGATAGAGATTACAAACTATGAAAAGCACAAGAACCCGAAAGGTCAAGAACCCGAAAGGTTAAGAACCTAATCTTGATATCCATGATACTCTTTCAATGCACCACTTGTTCTTGGTTGACAAATGGATCACAGTTTTTCATACGTAAACTATATATAGATACAACACCGTGATAAGCACAAGAGAAACTACAAGAACCTGCAGTCGCGAGTTGCAGCATCCTAACAACATCTCCACCGGCACAAAATGCTTTTCCAATTCCCTTGATAAAACAATTTGGGGAACAAGACTGAATAAGTAACGATTAAAATAAAACTAGAACCACAGCGTGAGGAATTCTGCACAAATTACCGTCATGTAGAGTTCCAATGATACATGTACTCTAAAGAATAGAGAGGGTTTCAACACAATGCTTGGTGGTACACAGTAATACTCTAGTGGTGCAAGTTATACCTACCCAATGCATGGCAGTGTTGATTTGACGCCTTAAAATAGGCCTTTCTCATAACACCCAGAACAAAGCATTGATCTTATATTAGGTAAGAATACGACTTAAAGCACCACTGTATGATATATAGCGCAAAGTGTAGATAACTTATTTTCACAATGGCACACCTGTCAAAAGAAGCTAGAGGGAAGATAACACAAAAATCTAATAAGGTGTAAGTTTGTGGTTGGAACTTCAGGGAGCAGCCAACTCTATAAATTTCATCATTGAGACCCTCCCACCCCCTATGTGTTCCATTCTCTTAGCTTCTTCTATGCTCTAGTATGTTGTTTCTTCATCATGGGGGATGAAACTGATCTCTTCTCTGCTGTTCATAATTTTGTTGCATGGATATATGATCATGTCTCTCGACTAGGGGAGTTGTTCATCTCTTATTTGGAGATTGTTGGTTGATCTTTCTTTGTAGCATATGATTGTAGTGTTGTTAGTTGATGTTCTTTTGTAGTCAAGGAATGGATCTGAAAAATTAATTATGACGCTGTTTGTTGATTTTGGCGTGCTTTTGCCAACTCCTTTAGTAGCCAGAGAGTTGATGGACTTGGACATGATTTGGAGAAATATCGACATAATATGATTGTCTTCATAAGTTGATTCTCTTCAAAAGCTATTGTTTCTTTATGAATTTTGACTCAGTGTTAGTTTTGGCGGTTGGCTTAGGAAAAAGAAAGTACTCTATTAGCTTCACAATTTTATGTAGACCTAAAGTTTCATCATTTAGTGGAAGAGAATTATTTGGCATGTCTGTCTGTTCAATCTTGATTCATTTTGGTTTGTTATACTTGTGTACAAGTATATATTATGCTTGTTTTAGTATGATCAAGCAGGAAGACTCCTAACCATTCTGAGGTTGTTCCAGACATGGTACGGTGAGGAGAGAGAACGTCACAATGGTCATAGACAACAAATATGGGAGCAGCCGTCTCTCACTCAAGTGTGGAGAGAGAGAGAGAGAGAGTTCCTTTAGTTTTTTAGGCGATTAAGTCATTTTACACAAAAATTTATCGTTTTCTTCATAATTCACTGCTATAGGTGGAAGTGTGGACAAGCGTAACATATTAAAAATGTAAAAGCGTGTAATTGTAGTATATCCATCTATTTAGTTAAACGTTTCGTACTATAGCCCTTTGTAACACCTTACCTTTAGAATCACGAGCTTGACTTTTGGATCGTGCTCATACATTTTCAAAGCCCATTCCATCTGAATAATCTGACAACATTGAAATACAGATATATATATATATATATATATATATATATATATATATATATATATATATATATATATATATATATATATATATATATGTCAAATGAAGTGTCAATCCTAACGTACATGCAATTATATATGCTAAATACTAAATTGTATTGTCAAATATTGCTTCTAGATATACTCCGTATATGATATGGTGCAATCAGCGAACACGATTTGTGTAAAGAGCAATGTAATATAGTTGGACTGAGTTAGCCCAACCAGAAGGGGGTCCAATTATTTCATATTTTGTGGTTTCCGATGCGGATTTTGGAGTATAACCGGGAGACCAAAAAGACATGTAAAAAGTATTGACTACTAAGACAACGAAAGTTCATCCGCTAGATTCAAGTTTGCATACAACAAACCACCAATATTGCATGAAAAGCCAATCACTCCGAGCAACAAACCACCAATATTGCATGAAAGAAGCTTAAATCAATTTTAGTTCTGAGTTCAAAATTGTTGGGTAACCAAATTAAATATATAGCAAGTAGGGTTTCACGATATACATTTACTAAATCAACAACCATTTGCCAGTTAAGGTCACAAAATGTCGTCAATCTATCTTTTGAAGACAAAATTTGTGAACTTCACGAATAACTGCGTATATATCAAGTCAAGTACATGCATATATCTGTATGCCATATATATATGATATAACTAATCTATGTAGAAGGATAGATTCGTAGGGGTTGAACAAAATAAAAGGCTTAATTGCTCTCCAAACCTTTCTTTTTCCAAAAGTTGAATCTAAATTCTCTAAATTTGCCCATTAGCTCAGAATCCTACAGTTCATAATACGTTGCAGTTATGAGATCACTAATGGTTGTTCACAAATCCATTTGAAAGGAAGTGTAAATCGGTCCATTCATGTTCCATTTTCAGTTTTCCTCACCACCTCCATCCATTGCCACAGGGTAACCACTCACGTCACCACCAAAGGAAAACTCTGCTCCCACCATTTGTTGAACATCCATAACCATGGCCCAACACCTACTTATCAGAGCACCATCATCATAGCCCACGTTCTCCATTGCTCAACATGCCCGTCAACACCATTCACAACTCACCAAAGACCCCAGTAACACAACAAATAGTTACTACCAGCCTAACACCACCACTATATATGTATTCAATCACGGCCACGACCACCACCATCACCAAAATCACCCTACCACTGTCCCAACCTTATCACTCCTTCGTTATATATACTAGCCCAGAATTTCGTGTCAAGTATGAGACGGTTTATTAATAGTGATTTATTTTAATAGTTTTAAAATGTATAGTAAAATATATTACACAATTATATAATTTTATGGTTATTTCATAAAGATAGTTACTTTCATATTTAGCTTGAACTTTCTTGTAGTAAAATAACTTCTGGTGAAATATCAATAAGCAATGTTCTTGTACATATTTACTAATTCTAATTTGATAACTATATAGATGAACAAAAATTAAAAGTTTTATTTAGTACACAAAAAAAAAAAGTAAATTCTACTAATAAAAATATGTGGAGAAAATATTGAGACTAATTTGCTATTATACAAGACATTTTTATTATTTTCTAAGTATCTTATAAAAATAATTTGTACCTTTGAATGGATTGTCCATAACATTAATTACATATTAGTTTAATTTTGATAGAGAACATTTTAGTCCATATATTTATTTATAGAATGTAATTTATAAAAGTTAATCAACACGACTAATTAAGTAAGGATAATATGGTATTTTTAGAAGCAAATGTAATCTACCAACAAAGTATACAGAGAAAATAGTAATCAGTGCACGAGGTAATTATATAAAGTTTAAAAAATTTAACCAACATGACTATATGTATATGATAGTTCAAAACCTCGTAGTAAGAAAATTGTTGAACAAAATTTAACCAAGATTTCACAAAGTATACAATAAGCATACTTATTAAGTAAGATTTATCTTCAGATATAATAAGGTTTTCAATCTAAGTTTTAGTCTATATTTATCACAACATAACTAATATCTTTTTATATTGTATATGCAATTTTATTTAGAATTATAAAAGTTAACATAATTTCATAAATGGTATATATATTGCTAATGCATGATTTAGAAAGCTTAAGAGTTTAATTACTCACAATAAAAATACCATAATAAAATTGGTTCAAAACTTTTTCAACAAAAAATTAGTTGAATTTACAAAATGCTCACATAAAAAAGATTTTATATTTATACTATTTTTTTTAATATATCTCATATAGAATCAGCATATGTTATTTTTTGTATTTAACCAATACGACTAAATAGGATAGCACAAAACCTTAGAGTAAGGAAATTACCGTCCAAAATTTTAATCAACATATTTATCAAGTTAGATTCATATTTGAATTTACAGAAAACTTAAATATGAATTTGAAATAAAACATAATTTTTCTTATTAAATCTCTTAAGTAATTTTTCTTTTATAGGTTAATATTTCATGTTAAAGAGATTTTTCAATTTATTATATTCAAATAAAGTCATAATAGGTTACTATACTGGTTAGAAAATTTTGATTGTTTCGAATTGCATACGACTTATTATTTAAATGTTTACTATATTTACCGATTTAATTACTTGCAAAATTAAGGACCCATTCAAAATAATGTTTGGAGATCTTTAGCAACATTAATATGTTTAACATTAGTTTTTATAACTCTAATTATATTAATAACTTAATGCAATAAGGTGTCACGAGCTATCATTGTATTTCGCCTCAGTTATTAGATATTATAACCGAGTCAAGCTGAAGCAAGTTAGATAAATATTTTAAAATTTTACAAAAAGTATATCAATCCATACCACATTTCAAGAAACAAAAAGAGATTAACATCTTATGGGAAAAAAATTTATTCATGCTAAAACTATAATTGTTAGTAAGAAATTTATATTACTTTATTTGCAATAATTTCAAGTAAAAACTTGTCAAGACAATATTATTATTAAGTTTGTTTAGTAGTCCAACATGTAACCTTTCAAAACCAAGTGTCTTAGTTTGAAATGTCAGGTTAAGAGTTCTTTATCTTTGAATCGTAAATGTTATAATCCATTCTTATCTTCTTCACAAATCATTGTTTCATGACATCACCAAGTTATTAAAATACAAACATGATATTCAATAGAATATTTTTTTCATCTCATGTACATTTAAAATTACAGTCTTAATTAAATGGTCATGCAATTGTTGCAAAATATTTGCATAGGTATATATGCTCGCTTTAGTTCATCTAAACTATATGTATAAAGAACAAAAGTAGATTGTGTTATAGTGTCATCGCTAGATTTTGGCGTTCTTTGAGTTTTTCTTTTACATCATCAAGCGGTACTGTAATACAATCCACACATCGTTCGTTCAATTTATAGTTCAAAGGAACTAAAGCAAACATGAGCATGCAAATATTACGCAAGAATTGCATCACAATTTAATCAAGGTTTTAATAGTCAAATTTAAGCCTACTACGTAAATATATGTTTGTAGCATATAGTTTAAACGTTGTACAGTTCATTTTCTAGATTTAAAAGGTTTACAAACATCGGGACAATAATAAATCGTAGTAAAGAGTTTGATTTTTTCTAAATCCTTATATATGGGGTATAATCAGTTTCGTGTCGTGAGATCATATTTAAAAACACTAACTTATAATTCGTTTATTAAATCTATATATATCACATTATTCAATTTTAATGATGAAAATCTTATGTATATATCTATATATATAAATAACGATAGTACATTTAACTCAATTAGAACGTTATTTTTATTCCTTCTAAATGTAATATGCATTTTTATATTCACATTAAAGACTGGTTTTAAGAATATTATAATCAAAATGAAGTCATATTGATTATGTTAGTTTTAAAATGTTTAGAATTAATTTATAAATTATACAACCCTCATTCTTCTTGCGAAATTAATGAAATATAAAAATAAGGTACCTATCAAAATTCAAATCAATTGTTAGATTATTTCTTTTTCTAAGTCTCATAAGTTTTTAATCTAAATTGTAACATTAATTTTTCTTCTAAATAAAAAATATTATAGTTTTTATACTCATATTCGAGAGTGGGTTTGAAGATACAATAGTTAAGTCTTAATAAGTTCGTATAATGATTAGAATTAGTTTTCGAATTACATAGGACTTACAGAAAAATCCTCATTTTCTTGCAAAATTAATTAGATATAAAATTAAGGATCATATCAAAATTTAAATTATTTATTAGATCACGTTTTTATTCTAAATCTCATAAGCTATTTTTTTGGGTCTATGAATTTTAATATTTATATTAGAAAACACTTTTAAGGACATAATTGTTAAAATGAAGTCTTAAGATATTAGTATATTGATTAGGTAGAGTTTTAGAATGATTAGAATTAGGTTTTAAATGATTTTTTTTAATTTTAAATCAAAAGTATGATATTCGTTTATATATATATATATATATATATATATATATATATATATATATATATATATATATATATGAGTTTTTATATTCATATTAGAGAGTAGTTTTGAAGATACAATAGTCAATATTACGTCCTAATAAGTTAGTATAATGATAAGGTTGAGTTTTAGAACGATTAGAATTAGTTTTTGAATTTCAAGGACATGTTTTCAAAAAGAAGTCTTAATAGATTAGTATATTGATTAGATAGAATTTTAGAATGATTAGAATTAGTTTTTAAATTGAATAAGATTTACTTATATAGAAGTTAATTAATCTTAAAATAAATATATGACGTGTCGTAAAAAGAAACGATGATGTGTCGCGCAAAGAAGCTATCATTACTTTTCTCTCTTCGCTTATTATATATTATATAGATAGGGAAAAATGAATATGTTGCTAGCCTTAGGCAAATTGCCTAAGGCTAGTGACCAAAACTACGTAGTTTTGAGGTGTTTTAATTAAAATCCTTTCTGAAGTCCATATATATATAGGGGGCCGATCCACACCCACCGGTGGGAAAATAATAATTTTCCCACCGAATCGCAGGTAAGAGCAGCGGTTGGGAAGCAGCTGCCACGTGGACGATAAAAGGACGAAAAAGAAGAAAAAGGACCAAAATGGCACTAGAAATTTACCAAAATATCACGAGAAAATGAAATATCGCGAGATAATGGGCATTAATGCCCAACCGCAACTCATACAAGCGGTTGGCATTAATGCCCAACCGCATCTCTTACATGCGGTTGGCATTATGCCTTCCGTGACCCCCACCCCCCTTGGCCCCCACCCCCTTGCCCCCCACCCTATGTCCTTTCCCCACCCGTGAACCCCCCTTCCCCCACCCGTGAACCCCCCCTTCCCCCACGTGTCATTACCACCCTACCCCCCACCCCCCACGTGTCATTCCCCCCTCCCCCTCCCTGCTGTTCACTCACGGGCCGTCTTCTTTCTTCTCTTCCTCTCTCACTTTTCTCTCTATAAAATCCCTCCTCCCCGAATCATTTCTTCCACTCTCCTCATTCTCCCTATCTCACCTACATACAAACAAAAAAAATTTACGCTAGAAGATCGGTGGATTTTTCTTTAAATATATCAAGTTAAAACAAGTAAGTATTTTTCAATTTATTCTTACCAATTAATTGTTTAAATTGTGTTACGCTTAAATTGTTCTTACAATAGTCTAAACTTTGTGTTTAGAGCGTCAAAATTACGTTTTGACAAATCATGGTATTACATTCGAAAGATTCCAAAATAGCGATTTTTTTTGGCGTCAAAATAGAATTTTTCATGAATTTATAAAAAATAGCTAGAGCTAGATGTTGCCAAAGTGTGAAACAAAGACCCTAGTTATTTTCAAAAGATCTGTATCAGGTAAAAATTTCAGATTTTTCCAAAGACTAGAAAGGGGTTAACTGATACGCGCAACCTTGTAACTTTGTAGTGTAATTTAAAATATCAAGCCAGCACGATTTCGCGCGAAACTTTTATGAGAATCCTAGGGTATTGGGAAGTTCTATTCCCAAGGAATTCGGGCCATTCCGAAGCCGTAAGCTAATTTTTTGGCCGAACGGGCTTTTAAGCGATCGATCCGGACACCGGTTCGGGATTTTTAGGTGAAAAATCCGTAAAATACTTTTTAGATCAAGAATGAACTCAGAAAGCTTTAAAATAGCTTTTTAAAGCACTTTTGATATTTTCTCATGCCAGGGGGCATTTTGGTAATTTGCCACCCCGCGAGGGGTATTTTGGTAATTTTTCCGAAAAAGTTTTTCAACGAACTTTTAAGTCCAGAAATGTAAGTAAAATGCTTGAAATGTTATTTTGCAGCTGATTGAGGGGCGTAATTGTCGCTAAAGGTGAAAACTTAATTAGACAGTTTTTTCACGAATTTATAAAAAATAGCTAGAGCTAGATTTTGTCAAAGTACGAAACAAAGACCCTAGTTATTTTCAAAAGATCTGTATCAAGTAAAAATTTCAGATTTTTCCAAAGACTAGACTATAATTTAACTGATACGCGCAACCTTATAATTTTGTAGTGTAATTTAAAATATCAAGCCAGCACGATTTCGCGCGAAACTTTTATGAGAACCCTAGGGTGTTGGGAAGTTCTATTCCCCAGGAATTCGGGCCATTCCGAAGCCTTGAGCTAATTTTTTGGCCGAACGGACTTTTAAGCGCTCGATCCGGACACCGGTTCGCGATATTTAGGCGAAAAATCCGTAAAATACTTTTTAGATCAAGAATGAACTCAGGAAGCTTTAAAATAGCTTTTTAAAGTTTTTCGACGGACTTTTAAGTCCAGAAATGTAAGTAAAATGCCTGAAATGTTGTTTTGCAGCTGATTGCGGGACGTAATTGTCGCTAAAGGTGAAAACTTAATTAGACAGTTTTTTCACTAATTTATAAAAAATAGCTAGAGCTAGATTTTGCCAAAGTATGAAACAGAGACCCTAGTTATTTTCAAAAGATCTGTATCAGGTAAAAATTTCAGATTTTTCCAAAGACTGGAAAGGGGTTAACTGATACGCGCAACCTTGTAACTTTGCAGTGTAATTTAAAATATCAAGCCAGCGCGATTTCGCGCGAAACTTTTATGAGAACCCTAGGGTGTTGGGAAGTTCCATTCCCAAGGAATTCGGGCCATTCCGAAGCCGTTAGCTAATTTTTTGGCCGAACGGGCTTTTAAGCGCTCGATCCGGACACCGGTTCGCGATATTTAGGCGAAAAATCCGTAAAATACTTTTTAGATCAAGAATGAACTCAGGAAGCTTAAAATAGCATTTTAAAGCACTTTTGATATTTTCTGATGCCAGGGGGCATTTTGGTAATTTGCCACCCCGAGAGGGGTGTTTTGGTAATTTTACGGTGTCAAGTTTTTCAGTCCAGAAATGTAAGTAAAACATCTGAAAGGTTGTTTTGAAGCTGGTTTGATGGGCGTTAGGGTGACAATGAACCCCCAGGGGCATTTCGGTAATTTACCGCTCATCGGGGGCTATTTTGCTAACTGAACCAGCTTGAAAAATTTCCCGAATGATTTTTAGTTATAGGATAGGGGTGTAAGACACCCGGAAAGTTATTTTGTTCCAGTTGTTCTGAGATGTTTGTTGGGGCAATGGCTGCCAGGGGGTGTTTTGCATACTTAGCGGGGCAATTTTTGTTAACGCATCCCCTTTAAATCTTCGGAGGAAATATTTGGTATATAATTGATGTGATACATTTAAAAAGTAGTAAGCAAAGCGGTTTTGAGACTGCCGATGGTGTAGCCGCCATATGGGGCGTTGGGGTGATAATGAACCCCCGGGGGAATTTCGGTAATTTGCCGCTCATCGGGGGCTATTTTGCTAATTTTACATTACACCAATTTGTGCTTAAAATAACTTTTAGTTCATGAAAGGGTGTGAGACACCTGAAAATTTATTTTAAAGAGTGAATTCAGGAAGCTTAAAATCCCGTTTCAAAGCACTTTTTAGATTTTATGATGCCAGGGGGCATTTTGGTAATTCGCATCCCCGATAGGGGTATTTTCGTAATTTTGCAACGTTAAGTTTTTCAAAGGACTTCTTAGTCGAGAAATGTAAGTAAAGCACCTGAAAGGTTGTTTTGAAGCTGATTTGGGGCGTTAGGGTGATAATGAACCCCCGGGGGCATTTCGGTAATTTGCCTTCGTATCGTGGGCTATTTTGCTAATTTTACATTATACAAAATTTCCAACAATTACGTTTAAATAAATTTTATTCTTCTTTTATTTAATTCTATGACTTGTTGAGAATGATATAATTTTTATTTTTTAGATTTCAGTATAAATATGGATGCAACTGGAGGAAATAATTTTTGTGAAGGTTCTGATCCACCTTACGTTGGTCAAGTTTTTCAAACACTGGACGAAGTTGAAGCATACTATAGAGCATATTCGAAAACGATAGGTTTCGGTATTAGAACTAAGACGACTAGAAAACGGGCGAATACAGATCAAATTTGTGCAAGACTATTTGAGTGTCATAGAGGAGCACCGCATGTACCCCCGGTCGTTCGGATCAGTGACGAAGGGACAACAAGACAAAGAAAACGGGACACATTTCCGGGTACCGGCTGCAAGGCCCATGTGTATGCAGTACACCGAAAAAATGAAAACCATTGGGTTGTGACAGGAGTGGAGTTGAGCCATAATCATCAGTTGATGACCCCTAGTAAGATTGGTCAAATTCATCAACACCGAGAAATAAGCGCGGCACACAGACAACTGATTTTTACAATGGCCGAGGCTAAAATTCCACCTTCTAAGATGATGGGGGTTTTCTCAAGCCAGGCTGGGGGGATTGACAAGTTGAGTTTCAACGAAGTAGACCTTCGAAATGAACTTCGTGCTCAGAGGAGAGAGTCTTTCGGTAAGAGTGATTCTCAAACTACACTTGATCTCTTCAGGTGCCTTCAGAGTGAGAATTCTGGATTTTTCTACAGTCTCCAACTGGATGATGAGAACCGCATTAGTACTATATTTTGGGCGGACCCCCGTTCTAGAGCTGCTTACCAAAATTTTGGGGATGTTGTGACGTTTGACACCACATACCGCACCAATAAGTACTCTATGCCTTTTGCTCCGTTCACCGGGGTGAACCACCACTATCAGTCAATCTCGTTTGGCTTTGCCCTGCTTAGGGATGAGACGGAGGAGTCATTTACGTGGTTATTTGAAACGTGGCTTCAAGCAATGTATCATATTCCTCCAAAGACCATCATCACCGACCAAGATCTGGCAATGAAAAATGCAATCGCTAAGGTCCTTCCAGATACTCACCATGGCCTGTGCACATGGCACATAAGCAACAAATATCCCGAACGGCTTCACAATGTATATGCAAACCATCCGTCATTCAAGACTGACTTTAATACATGTGTGAAGAAATCGTTGACGGTAGACGTGTTCGAGGAGAGGTGGGCCACGTTAATGGATGACTACTATTTGCACAATCATGAATGGTTACAATCGTTGTATGAGATCAAGACACAGTGGGTCGGTGCCTACACCAAGAAGTTTTTTGCAGCCGGAATGACTACGACCTCGAGAAGCGAAGCTATGAATTCATTCTTTGATGGGTACGTAGGCCAGTCTTCAAGTATAGCGGAGTTCGTACTAGAGATGCAGAAAGCCGTTGACAGGCAATTGTACCGTGAGAGAGAAGCCGACGCGGCTACAGTTTACAAAGAAAGAGCTATACTACTTTATTCACCTTTAGAGGCTCATGCGGCTCAAGTCTATACCAAGGAAATGTTTCGACAGTTTCAAGAGGAACTACTAAAGTCGAATCAATATGGCATGACAAAGTTGCACGAGTATTCCACCAGAGATATCAAGGTTTATGCTTTGACAAATGTGACGAATTTCGCCAATCCGTGCTCTTCGTCGGCTCCGAGGAACAGACGACATTTTACCGTAGCAGTTTGTAAGGACACCGGGTTGGTTAATTGCAACTGTCAACTGTTTGAGCATAAAGGTATACTTTGTCGACACGCGTTGAGGGTTTTGAGCGCCAAGAATGCTAGTGAAATCCCTCCACAGTATATCTTGGAACGGTGGACGAAGGAAGCCAATAGAGTCCACGGTCACATTCCTTACGTGCCCAATGTTTCAGTTGATTTCGAGCAATCTGAGTCGCTGCGATATAATCACCTTTGTAACATCATGCACGGTTTATCAATGGATGCAGCGTCAACATTTGATGGGTACAGGTATCAAGTTGAAGCAGCCGCACGGGATAAGGCTAAGCATGCACAGTTTAGGATGGCATTACCAGAAACTGTGGACACTCCGACTACTCGGACGACTCCAGCCGGTAGATTCAATCGAGCCAAACAGCCAGTCATTGACGGCACTGACCTACAAGGTGAGGAGGACGACATTTTTGATCCAATTATTTCTCAAACAAAAGGGCGAAAACGAGCAATACGCATGAAGAATCCGATTGAAGAAGCAACGGGTCAAAAAAAATTACGAAAGTGTGCGTTGTGTAATAAGATGACTGATCATGACAAGAGAAACCATTATAAAGTGTTAGGTATCGAACCTGGCAGTATGGTCGAGGAGGACGATGATGAGGAAGAGTGTTAGGGTTAATGTTTCAGTTGTATAAATTGAACTTTTATAATGTTTAAATTTGTGATTTGGTTTGTGAAATCTTTAATTTGTGATTTGGTTTGTGGATTATTGATATTTTTGGTAACTCCGTTTTCGGGCACACTTTAGGGCCCAATTGATAGCTTCCGAAAAAAGTTGTAATTTTTTTTGTCACTTTTTTTTCGCTCATTGCACCTCAGGCACGCTAGTTAGCCCATTTGTAAGAATTTCGGCGAAAAACGAGACACATTATTTTTTGGGTTTTCCTAGGAAGGGCCTATTCGGGCACACTTTAGGGCCCAATTGATAGCTTCCGAAAAAAGTTGTAATTTTTTTTGTCACTTTTTTTTCGCTCATTGCACCTCAGGCACGCTAGTTAGCCCATTTGTAAGAATTTCGGCGAAAAACGAGACACATTATTTTTTGGGTTTTCCTAGGAAGGGCCTATTCGGGCACACTTTAGGGCCCAATTGATAGCTTCCGAAAAAAGTTGTAATTTTTTTGTCACTTTTTTTTCGCTCATTGCACCTCAGGCACGCTAGTTAGCCCATTTGTAAGAATTTCGGCGAAAAACGAGACACATTATTTTTTGGGTTTTCCTAGGAAGGGCCTATTCGGGCACACTTTAGGGCCCAATTTTTTTTGTCACTCTACACATCCGCTCTTTTAGAAAATTCACGCTACACACATCAACCACTCCACAGCGGACTCCTTACAGCCTCAACAACCACGAGGGTCCGGGCCAATAAGATGCGCCCTAGCGGAGAGGTGACGAAACGCTATAAACCGAGTTCCCATCAAAGTGGGGGATACTGACAGCCCGCAATGATCCCAACCGTGTAATTTTTTCGAATGCATCATATGAAAGGTATATTCGCGCACATTTTAGCGCCAAATTCATAGCATGCGAAAAATTATGTACATTTCTTTTTGGTACAGTTTTTTGTAACATCACAGCAGCTAGCCACGCACGTCAGGATAATGGTAATGAAGGCGTCTAGCTTCATTCTTTTTCAGCTCCCAGGCTATCCTATACCTAAACGTCAAGGCATCCTTCCTAGTCCACGAGGAGTGTTTGAGCACTTCCGAGCGAGCAATGTAGTCCATGTACTTGAGGACGTAAATCCCGCAATCGTGACCGTTATATTGCTTTGGTCGGTCCTTTATCATCACGACCGTCCAAGGGTCCCCCTGTGGCCGTTCGCACGCTAGCGAGAGGACAGTAGTCTGCATCCAACAATAAAAACGAGAATCAAGCCTATGAAACAAGAACAATATACTATGAGCCAAGGTCAAAAAATAAAACTAACCACTAAAGTGATGTACTCGTTGTACATCTGTGCCAGCAGCTGTCCAGGCTCGTCCTCCCTTAGGCTATCGTATATGTGAACCGTTCTGAACGCTGGATGGAGAACTAATAGGAACCAGTGGTTTGCATGATGACAAGGTATCATGATAAGGTTCGCATCAGCAGCGGGACATTGATAGTCTGCGTTCATCATGCCTAACACGTTTCGACCTGGTTTCCACTTACTCCTGCCGCCCCCTCGCCTCCATTCTGTGAATTCCCTCACCGTTAATTCCACAAAATGAGTGGGATACATGTTAAGCTTCAAATATTCAGAACGGTTAAAATGTTGCTCTCTAATCCGGAGCAGATCTATGTAAGCGTTCATGACAAAATTTGAAAGATCTGTCTCCGGCGCCAACGTTCTGATATCCTCATGACCTAGGAATGTCGCAAGGGGAAAGTCTGCTGAATTGACAGGCTCATGCCCGAAGTAGTGCCGGTCGATCCAACCCATCTTGTCCGGCCTCAATGGCTTCGTCGCTTGTCCTTTGTCCGACCGGAAGCTTGGGCGCGAGGCCTGGATTCCTACTTGGGGAACCTGACTCTGGCACTGAGAGTCGTATGCGTCAGGAGGCAAGCGACTATACGGCTCCCAGAATTCATAGTTATGCGATGAAGACGTGTCAGGAGGCAAGCGACTAGACGCCTCCCACACCTGACTCTGGGGCTGATAGTCGTACGCGTCAGGAGGAGGGCGACTAGACGGCTCCCCTTGGTAACCCCGGTACGCAAGACTAAAGTTTTGAACTTCAGTCTTGTACCTCTCAATGGACCTCTTGAGATTGTCAGGAGCCTGCGCGACAAACCAGTCAAACGACTCCAGCTGCTTGAACACCTCAATGCCCTGGTCAACCTAAAAAACATGCATAGAAAATATGGCTAATCATTTCAGGCATGGTCGATAAGGTGCGCAAATAAATTATCAAACAACACTAGCATGACTTACAATGGCCAATGCCCAGAACTGGTCATAGACCTCACGTGGCGCATACGATGTCTTCTTCACCTGGGAAGGGCGATTCACCCTCGTGCGCGTCACCCTGAGAAACCACTGTAAGTATTCCTCAGTACTAATGCCGTCGTGCTTCAGCGATACAAGGCTATCATACGTTTCCTGCCAGGTATTCCACTGTTGCACCTCGTCACCCAACAAAATCAAGGCATCAGCCACCTCGAAGTTCGGCCCTCGACCACCCCTGTATGGCCGCATGTCTACAGCGGGTTTTGGTATCCCTTGTGGACAGCCAGCTTGCCTCATAGCTCGATCGGGCATCTGAAACTCACATTCTTCGAAGTGAATGAGCGGCACCCGAACCAAACCTGCCAGCACGTACGACACCGGAAGTTGCCAACACCACTCATCCAACAGATGCATCACCTTGCCATATGGCTGCCACGTCACCTGGGATGCATCTAGTATCTCTAGTTCCCCCCGATAGAACTTTAGATGGTGGTGAGGGTCTACCCGTCTCCTCCTCCGGTTGGTCGTAGGCCCCCAGGCCCACACCCTAGGCCACGTCTCATCGGAATCTACCAACGGTTGTGGACGACCCATGGGTAGCCTCTCGTAAGACCAAACCTGTGAATGCAAACATTATATGGAATTAGTAATTAATCCCGAATATATTGACTAAGGATCCTACCAAGAAAATAAATGCTCATACCTGTAATAGAGTCAGGCAGGCGGCAATGGACTTGGCACCGTTTCTCGTAGCCTTATGCAGTGCTCGATATAGGTGCGCAAGGACAGCTGAACCCCACGAATACGAGTATACCTCCTCAAGATCCTCCAAGAACACCATATACTTCGGATGCACCGTGTTTTTCGAATGCGTCGGAAGTAATATAGCTCCAATAATATACAGAAGGAATGCCTTCGTATACGTCACGAAATCATGAGGAGTGTATTCATCCGGTAGCACGCCGTACTGCTCTCTCAGCCATTTAAGCTTGACGCCGTTTGTTGTAAGAGCTGCCCTTGGAATTCCCGGAAAATACTGCCTAGCCATATTCGCTATGGATGCAGACGGCACGTTCAGAGTAACGGGTCTGCCGTGACATGGGATTCCAAGTATAAATCCGACGTCCTCTAACGTAACAGTCATTTCACCAAACCGGAAGTGAAATGAGTTCGTCTCGCTCCTCCATCGTTCAACTAGAGCGGATATAAGGCAATCGTCGTGTCGAGACCATTTCCCGCAATCGGTGAACAGGGTTAAATTTTGACGGTGTAATAGCTGTATTTGTTCCTCGTTTAGTACCCACTCTTCAAGGTGACTTGTGCTTTGAATTGTTTCCAAAACACCCCTATCGACACCGTCAAATACGTGCCTCGCGACGTGGTCATCGTCATCGTATAGGATTGATGTATCATGAGGTCCAGGGCTGAAATTCATACCTCTAAGAACAAAATATAATTATAAACCAACTTAGCGTCTATAATATTTACATTCCAAAACTATAACTGGATCTTTAACCTAGCTTACCAACACATTAGCAATAGTCATTATTTCAATGTATTAAAACAAATCCTCACTTCCCACCACTCCGAACGCTTAATTACGCTAGTTCCCACTGAATTTAGCGCCAACGTGGTTATATAGCAATATACCCCCCGATGGCCCCTACACCTCCAACACCTCAAAACCGCTTTAAAGTCAAGTTTTTAAATGTATTACGTCAATTATATACCAAATATATCAGGAAAAATTTTAAAGGGGGAAAGTTACCAAAACACCCGCTACTTATGCAAAATACCCCCTGGCAGTCATCGCCGGTGCGTCACAAGGTTCAGAACATCCGGAACAAAATAAGTTTTCGGGTGTCTCACACCCTTTCCTGAACTAAAAGTTATTTTAAGGTATGAATTTTAAGCTGGATCCTTCCTAGCAAAATAGCCCCCTCTGAGCGGCAAATTACCGAAATGCCCCTGGGGGTTCACTATCACCCCAACGCCCCCGAACCAGCTTCAAAACAACATTTCAGGTGGTTTACTTACATTTCTGGACTAAAAAGTCGTTTGGAAAACTTGGCGCGGGAAAATTACCAAAACACCCCTCGCGGGGTGACAAATTACCAAAATGCCCCTGGCATCAGGAAAAATCTCAAAGGTGCCTTAAAATGCTATTTTATGCTTCCTGAGTTAATTCTTGATCTAAAAAGTATTTTACGGATCTTTCGCGCAAAAATCGCGAACCGGTGTCCGGATCAAGCGCTTAAAGGCCCGTTCGGCCAAAAAAATAGCTAACGGCTTCGGAATGGCCCGAATTCCTGGGGAATGGAACTTCCCAACATCCTAGGGTTCTCATAAAAGTTTCGCGCGAAATCGCGCTAGCTTGATATTTTAAATTACACTGCGAAGTTACAAGGTTCCCCGTATCAGTTAACCCCTTTACAGTCTTTGGAAAAATCTGAAATTTTTACCTGATATAGATCTTTTGAAAATACCTAGGGTCTCTGTTTTGTACTTTGGCAAAATCACGCTCTAGCTATTTTTTATAAATTCGTGAAAACACTGTCTAATTAAGTTTTCACCCCTAGCGACAATTACGCCCCCGAACCAGCTTCAAAACAACATTTTAGGTGGTTTACTTACATTTCTGGACTAAAAAGTCGTTTGAAAAACTTGGCGCGGGAAAATTACCAAAACACCCCTTGCGGGGTGGCAAATTACCAAAATGCCCCTGGCATCAGGAAAAATCTCAAAAGTGCCTCAAAATGCTATTTTACGCTTCCTGAGTTCATCCTTGATCTAAAAAGTATTTTACGGATCTTTCGCGCAAAAATCGCGAACCGGTGTCCGGATCGAGCGCTTAAAAGGTCGTTCGGCCAAAAAAATAGCTAACGGCTTCGGAATGGCGCGAATTCCTGGGGAATAGAACTTCCCAATATCCTAGGGTCTCTTTTTAAATTAGATTGCGAAGTTACAAGGTTCCCCATATCAATTAGCCCCTTTACAGTCTTTGAAAAAATCTGACATTTTTACCTGATATAGATCTTTTGAAAATACCTAGGGTCTCTTTTTCGTACTTTGGCAAAATCATGCTCTAGCTATTTTTTATAAATTCGTGAAAAAACTGTCATTTTAACGCCCTAAAAAATCGCTATTGTGGAATCTTTCGAATGTAATACCCCGATTTGTAAAAACGTAATTTTGACGCCCTAAACACGAATACTATACTGTGGTAAGAGCAATTTAAGCGTAACACAATTTAAACAATTAATTGGTAAGAACAAATTGAAAAATACTTACTTGTTTTAATTTGATATATTTATGCAAAAAATCCACCGATCTTCTAGCGGTTATCCACCGATCTTCTAGTGTAAATTTTTTTTTGTTTGTATGTAGGTAGAATCCTTTGAGCTGCAATTCGAGAGTAGAAGAAATTTACGCCCACAAGTGGATAAGTTACCGCATAAATCCTAATATATCTGTATCGTTCTGCAAGACGAGGAAAATGAAGAGGAAGAGAAGAGAGGCCAAACGTACCACATAGATTGCAGGTGTGAGGAATCTGTAAAACTGGTTATCGATCTCAGGCACAAACACACGGGGAAGGGAGGGGAGGTGTTCACGGTTGGGGAGGGTCCATTTTTGGTTTCAGACCAATTCAGTCAGGACAAACTCGTTCCTGGAGAATTTTCTTCTGTAATTGGCATTCACACACACCAATTTACCGAGTTCTTCTAAAAACGGGAGCAGGTTGGCTCCCTCGCGCTCTAATTACTAAACGCGCGTTATTATTTTGCCTGCGATTACGGCTTTACTTTTTTTTCTCCCTTGCGCTCCCCGATGAATCGATCACTTATTTTCTCGTTTTCCAACTAGGCCGCTAACTAAAGAATTTTTTATTAAAACTCAAAACAACACCAAACGCACGATTTACCGAGTTCTTCTAAAATCGGTTGCACGTTGGCTTTGCCACGCCCTAATTACTAAGCACGTGATTATTTTGCTTGTGATTACAGTTTTACATTTTCTCTCGCCTGCGCTCCTCGATGAATCGGTCACTTGAACATACCATTATATCATTTTCCCCTGAGTTTTTAGAAGGCTAATTTTCCAACTAGACCGCTAACTATTTATTAAAACTCAAAACAACACCAAAATTTCAAGAGGCAAATGTATGGATGATCTTTGAACCATACACATCTAGTCATGTTAGTCCATCAACTAATTTTTTACGTCATTGTAGTTCTTTAACTTCGAACCATTTGACATACAAGTCTACTTTCTCCGTTTATGTCAAAATAACATCTTTTATGACCCACACACAGCAGGGCGACTAGAGTCATTTCTTATTTCTCAAGACCAAAAACTCTCTTATGGTCCCTGATCACTATTAATGTGTTGCGCAATCAGTCTCTCAAACAATTCTTACATCTTGGTCCTTTAACGTTGCATTATTAACCAGCTTCGTCCTTCTTGTCACTTCAGCCAGGTTTCATACATTAATCAAAGAAGGCAATGCATGCATACCCCATCAATAAGTCACTTTCATGACCAGTTGCGGAGGGGCACGTGCCCACCTGCTGCCTTCTTCTCTCTCATTTAGGATACACCAGAAATGGATGAATATGAGGTCCCAAACTCTGGCAGCCAAACTTGAAATGAAAGTGGAAGGAAGAAGAGAAGGTACAATAAATGTGGATACGGTGGTAGATGGTGATACGGACCCATACCGCCATTCATTACCGTGAACTGGCCTTGGTTCATCAAAACGGGGGAAAGTGGGCTGCCTAAAGTATGCCTTTCATATGATTAGAGAAAGAATTTCCTTTCTTGTCTAATCCAAAAGGGGGGAGAGAGAGAGAGAGAGAGAACAAGTGGCAGATGATGGTTTAAGGTAGTAGTTTAGGGTTGGAAGGGTGGGTTTTAGGGTTGGATATAAATAATGCTGATTCACCCTTCGATTAAGTTGATGGTCAAGAGCTCCATGTTTTGATTATGGTATTAATATATAATACTATGGGAAACGAATACAAAAAAAAGAGTATTTTACTGAAAAATGCCCTTAACATGTGATGTTTATTAAAACTCCTACAAAATACGACACTTACAAATTACAATTGAATTAGGGGCTCACATAAAAGACGCATACAAAGAACGCTACTGAAGTAAATGTTCTATAAAAACGGCCTTTATACTATATTTTGTTGTAGTGAATGCAACTCCAATCTTTTTCTCTATAGTCATCTCAATCTTTCTTCTCTTAATTATAATTGTCTTGGCAGGTGTGAGCTCGTGTATTGTAAATTTAAATAACTTACTAAAGAGTATAAGATTGTCCCCCTTTTTTTCTCATTTATCAATTAGGCGCTCACCCCGTGTACAATTTTTGGCTCTGCCACTGACCATGACCATAGTCTTTTAGTACTATAACTACCGAGCTCTACAAGATGGCGTCGTCCTTGCTATGCACCATCAACACCCCCTTCTCTAGCACCAACACAATCAACACTCTGACATCCCGTTGTCGGCTCCACTCTGTCGCTTCCTCAACCGTTAGCGTGCCACTGCCTCCCACCATCAATGACTAGCTGTAGTCAGCCCACCCACTGTCGGTAGCCAGTCGCTGGCTAACTATAGGGAAGTGGCAGAGACGGGTTGGGGCTGGCAATAGTCGGCAGGATGGTTGCAACCAGTGGGTCTGTTGTAGTGGCTACTAAAAGTGGCGACCGGATCGGGTAAAAGTCAACATTTTCTTGAATTGAACTGATTAAATTCATAAAACTCAATCTAACTTACAACCCTAGAGAAATGATGTTTATGGTTCATAGCAAGGACAAAGCCACCTAGTACAGAGATCTGTGGTCATGGTACTAAAAGACCATGATCGTGGGTGTGACTTATTTGATGGGGAATAAACTGATTTTTTCATCAACGTACAAAACCTGATTATAGTGACCAAAAAAGATGAAGCTAGCTAATGATATAATGTTAAGGGACCAAAAGTACAAGAATTAGTTCAGGAACTAATTGAGCAACACGTTAATAATTCAGGGACTACAAAGAAGCTTCTGGTTCTTGAGAATTGAGAAAGACTCTAATCTCCTGCTATAGGAGCCACATAAGAGAATATTTTGACGGAACAGAGAAAAGGACTTGTATAGCAAACAATTTTAAGTTAAAGGACTATAGTGGGAAAAAGATTAGTTGAAGGACTAACATGGCAAGGCGTGTATAGTTCAAGGACCACCCAGATATTTGTCTTAAATTTTAATTTATAATTATTTTTATAAGCCTTCCATGGTGAACATCCTCCCCCTAATGTATAGAGTTGTATTCTTCATGTATAGTGGAGGAATAATTTTCAAAATAATGGTATTGACAAGGGGTGTACCAATCGGTATGAGCGGATTCATATATCTTTCGAGGTGTGCCGTGAAATACATTGAAAGAATGTCTGTCAGCATGTCTAATTGTGTTTTATGTTACACCGACAAGGAATTTATCTTGTACCAGCCCACAATATAGAATTAAATTGACAAGTACATCCAGGTAGGAACCATCATCTTGAAGAGGTCAACGAGTTTTTGTTTTATTTTACTTTTGTTTAAGGACTCTTTCTTGGCTCAATTTGCACAACATACTTATCAACAATAACTTCGATAGTTAATTTCGGTTGTCCTAACTAATATGGGTGCAATTTTTTTCAATATACAAGGGATTAGGAACCTTTTTGGTGCTATGGTCGTAGAGGTAAGGACATAGTTGAATTTGCCTCACTTCTAGGAAAACCAAGGATTATGAGCATTACCCTCAAGTGTAGAAGATTGAGAATTACCCTCCACTGCAGGTCACAAAAATTCATGCACAAGTGAGAGGTCATTTAATCATGAACAAACATTTGCAAGAACCGAAAAGACAATATGACATAATTATACATCCAAATAAAATATATCCATGTGCCCCCCCCCCCCCCCCCCCAAAAAAAAAATTCCACAATCAACGAAGTCGTTACTGTGATGACGAGCATCCTGAAAACCTTAAATTCATTAGTCGCCATCCAATATATAATTAAGAATGCATTTTAAAAACCATGATTTTGACTCTACATATGTAAAACATAAATTTGAATTTCGGGACAAAGTTATATGACGGAAGGTATTAGGCACTCTATCATACCTTGCTTAAAGATCTCTCCTTGTTCTTATATGTTTGATGATATTATTCTGCCTTCTCAACAAGCAAAAGTAAATCTATTTTATAAAGAACCCTAATACTTTACATCGGTTTAAACATAAGAAGGATTGAGTGGCCAAACCCAATTAGACAGATCGAATTTAAAATTTTTATACTTTTTGACACAAAGGACCTAAACATTGAACTTCCAATCTATAAAAGCACAATTAGAAAAGTGTAATAATCATTGATTGTCTTGGAGTATTTTTTTCTCTTCTTTTCCTATATATCTTTTTTCGTAATGGTCATTGACATGCATTCCCTACTCAAATTCTTCTAAAGTGGGCAAGGTCCCGCCTTAATTGAGACAATATCACTCTGTAATTTCTCGGTCATCGTACAAACTATTTGATGTTGTGTGTTGAACATAAGAGTGCTAATTAAATAAAGGGTATTAGCCTTATGATTGGATAACCTAGTCGTACATCTGGCTTTGATGATAACAACACATTAATTATGCTCTAGTTTGTGCTTTGAATGGATGCTTAGCAAATATATGCATAAACACTTATGAAGACGCATTTGAGAAATTAAATATGTGAATTGAAACCAAAGGACCTTAAAGATATAGTGGAGATGTTAAGAAAGTTTCATCAATGACAATGTCAAAGAACAACAAAAAATGCATAGGTTCAGTTAATTTCAATTTCAATTCATCTTTACTAAATGTAACTAGTCTTAATTTGATATTTGGATTGATGACTATGACCTAGACTAGCCTTAAGACACCTTGTGCATTGCATATGAGTTCATAATCTTTCATACACTGTGTTTCTTGATAATTAGGCAAATTTGTGGAGCAAATTCAAATTTTCTCAAGAATGTTTCTAGAGCTAATCTTTCCATACATTTTGATAAGCCTTTTTGTTAGCTTTCCAACACATAGGGTGCCTCAATTCAACTTTGCTAGAGAAAGCTATGCCTAAAATAAAAGCTAAGAAAACCAATACTGTTGATTGGATTGAGACAGTGTGCCTCCAAAAGTTGTATATAGTCGACTGCATCTGTTACAGTCAACTCTATGCTCCATAATTCAAAAATAACGATCTGTTTTGCTAAAATTCATGCTAATCTTCCGATAAGGGTTATATTTCATATTTAATGTACAAAATGATATAGGGCTTCATCATACACTATGAAAACCAATTTTCAAGCCTCCATACATATTTGGAAAATATGAAGCTCAAGCATTATATATTTTCTCTCTTCAATCTCATGATTTCATACCATTAAGGGAGCATCTTTGTGACGAAACCATTGTTGAGAGTGAGCATTGTCTCTTTATCAGCTCTCTCATCTCTCGATTGCACAATAACTTCAATCGTAGTCATTTCCTTTCACGAGGGCTTCGTTGCACACAATCGATTTTTATAAAAGGATTATGATTGAGGCTTGAGTTTATCAAGTATTGGGTGAGTTTTGGCGTTCAAGGCTTATGTGGGGATATCATGAAGTGCTTATAAGAGACTTGATCTTGATTTAGAAGAAGATTTTTTTTTCTAGTGAATTCTAGTGCTATTGCAAAGAACCTCCCTAAAAAAATGGATCTAGACTTAAGGATAATTCAAATTGAACCATTTAAATCTCCTTGTCAAGTTTCTCTAACTCAGTTATTTACTTATTACTCTATAATTCTTAAGATGTGTAGTTAGCATATTGGTTGAGCATGTTCATTGGTTTGATTTAGATGTATATTTGTGTTAATTTAAATTATTCATTAATTTTCAAGAACCCTATTCAATCCATTTGGGGTTGTTTTAAAGAACTTAGTACTTAGGAGAAATTATTTACTGAGTACAAATAATAGTTTTTAGAACACCTTTTTGATAATTTGGTGGATTGGAGAAGCATAGATGTATAGTCAAAGCTAACGCATTTATGTAGATGTACCAATTAAGCTAATTGTACATTTTATTTTTAAAGCCTATGATGGCAATTTTAAGTAACATTAGCGGCAATTATGGATATTGACAAACCCAGGTCTCAATCACAATCCTTTTGCAAAAATCAATTATGTGATTGATGTTTTTCCGCCTCCCTCCCTTTTTCCTCCCTTTCTCTTATTACTTCAAATTTTGGAAGCCAGGGCTTGGTTATCTTTGAATTTTCCCACCTTATTACTTCATCATCTTCTTCCTGATTATTTTCCTCCGTAAGATGTGCTTCACCATCATACTAATCATATCCACTTCATGACCTAACTTGAATGGTGAGTGTGAACCTCATCGATAAAGTAAAAAAGATAAAAGACCATGGTCCTCCTCGGTCTTACAGGAGATCTGCCATTGACTTGAATAGAAAAAATTTTGGCTGCTATCAAAGTTGAAGGAATTTTCCTCC
This sequence comes from Escallonia herrerae, assembly GCA_033070095.1. Classification (NCBI taxonomy): domain Eukaryota; kingdom Viridiplantae; phylum Streptophyta; class Magnoliopsida; order Escalloniales; family Escalloniaceae; genus Escallonia; species Escallonia herrerae. The sequence goes on along the minus strand of JAVXUP010001437.1, from coordinate 207,576 downwards.
AACATCCCATGTAGCCACAATTAATAATGGCTAAATGTTTTTAATGACTTTTATTTAGTGACACTAAAAAATGCCGTTAAGAATTATCACAAAAGTGTTAGCAGAAAAGTCAATAGAAACATTTAACGACCATTGGTTATCGCTATATGAGGGGTTAGAGGAAGATCCTACAATCAAGGTAGCAGCCAAATTTTGTTCACCAAATTTGCATTAAGTAAGGCCACGCTACTAATTAAAGTAACATAAAAGTTTAACCAAGTTCTTTAAATTCTCTCCTAAAAAAGTTTTAATATTGTATCCGAAGGAAATAGTCACAAAATAATCAAGAAGTCTTAACATTTCTACAAACTCGTTTAATGAAGAAATAATCGCATTAGGAGAATAAAAAGGAAAGGAGAACCTCCAAATAATATCATACCGAAAAAGCTTAGCAAGTTAAATATGTGCTCAGTAGTTATCTAACTTTTTTTTGGACCAATTTACCAGTTAAGCAGATAGTGCAAGTGTGTATAATTTTCGGGTATGAAGGCATTTATAATCACTATTTGAAGGAAACATAAACATAACAACAAGGAATTGATTGGGAAAACTATGGACTTAATTGATATGGGATAAATTGTAGATAATAATATATTAAAATTGGAGGAAAGCATATGCAAAGAAATACAAGTGGAAAAATTAAACTGATTAAACGTATCATGTAACAAAAGAAGGTGGGTTAAATCCCAACAATGAAAACTATTTTGTCAAGACTAAATGGCTTCTAACCCTCTAACATTTATATGTTTTGATAAATCCAATCTTAGAGTTCTAAATTACGTAACCTACCCCCTAGAATTCCAAAAATCAAGCAATTGGACCCAAAATTACCCTTATGTCTAAAATTAGCCATCTACGTGACCTAATATGACGTGAAAGGTTTTTCAAACATATTCCAAAATTATGCTCCCAAAACACACTCAGTAACTCAAGTAGCAATAAGGTGAAGCTTTGTGATGATCACCCGTAACCTATGGCTCCTACCAAGCGTTGTACCATTGTGCCTTCAATCCAAGACGGGTATTATATACCCCTCAGCCGACATCTTTGAATCTCCAAAAAACGGTGAGGTAACTTCTTCGAGGCAATGTCACTAAATTGGACAACTATAACGATAGATATGGCAAAGGATGAGTGGTAGTTCTTGCCTTATGTATCATGGCTATTTATTTTGCTTTTATTAGCAAAGGTGTACTTAATGGTGGATTTCTACTATACTAATCCCCGTTGAGCACGACAGGAATCTAGCTCATGTGGTAGTTGCAATATTTAAAGGGGGATAAAAAGGGTTTATCGAGATACAAGTTCAGATTTTAAGGTTAGCCCCTTACTTTTGATCCTATGGCTGCTTGATCATATGCGGTTGGTTTTAGAGCCTAAAGACAAAGGTATCTCCCTGACTCATTTAAACCCCCCCCCCCCCCCCCGATGCATGATCCAATATTATGATACCAGTATTTTCTCGTGCACCTTACTTTCTAGTACAACCTTTTTTTGTTTTTGAATCTTTAGACAATTTAGTTATGAGTAAATCATCCCTCAAGCAGACTAGTTTTTCACAAAGATTGAACAATTTATCGTGACAATGATCAAGAAGTAAACATAATGCCCTCAATGGCAGCATTAACTATGAAAGAATTGCTCAAAAGCCTCCATTACTTTCAAATGAGTAAATAAATTGGTCGTTGAACCACATTCTGCCGTAGTCAATGGTGAATTGGTCCAATAGGCGATTAGCTACGGGTTTTCTTTGAATTTTCCTTCCTACTCTTATTACTACAAATTTTGGAAGCTAGATCTTGGTTTTCTTTGAATTTTCTTACCTTAGTGCTTCATCATCTTCATCCTAATTATTTTCCTCCGTAAGATGTGCTTCACCATCATACTATTCCTATCCACATCATGTTCACCTAACTTGAATGGTGAGCGGAAACTCATCGATAAGGCAAAAAAGATGAGAGACCATGGTCTTCCTCGATCTCACATGAGATCCACTATTGACCAGAATAGAAAAAAAATTGGTTGCTACCAAAGTTGAAGGAATCTTCTTCCAACCCCACATGTAGCAACAATTAATGATGGCTAAATGCTTTTAGTGGCTTTTATTTAGCGACATTAAAAAAATATTGTTAAGAATTACCACTAAAAGTGTTAGTAAAAAAGTCACTAGAAATATTTAGTGACCATTAGTTGTCGCTATACAAAGGGTTAGAGAAAAATTCCTACAATCAGGGTAGCAGTCAAAATTTGTTCATCAGTATATGCATTAAGCAAAGCCACGCCCCTAATTAAAGTAACATAAAAAATTTAACCAAATTCTTTAAATTCTCTCCTTAAAAAAGTTTTAATATTGTATATGAAGGAAATATTCAATAAATAATCAAGGTGTCTTAAAACTTCTGCAAACTCGTTCAATAAAGAAATAATCGCATTAGGAGAATAAGAAGGAAAGGTGAACCTCCATATAATATCATAATGAAAAAATCTTAACAAGAAAAACATGTGTTCAATAGTTATCTAACTTTTTTTGACCAATTTACAAGTTTAGAGGACAGTGCAAGCGGATAGTGCAAGTATGTAAAAGTTAGCCTTCTGTCTAAAATTAGCCATCCACGTGACCTAGAATGATGTGCAAAGTTTTTCAAATATATTCCAAAATTGTTCTCCTTAAAACAAACTCAGTAACTCAGATAGCAGGTATAATCATCATGTTCATAGAGTCAAGCTTTCTGATGATCACCCATAACCTATGGTTCCTATTGAGTGCTCTACCATTGTGCCTTCAATTCAAGACGGCTACTAACTACCCCTCAGCCGGGGTCTTAGAATCTCCACAAAGTGGGCAAGTTATCTTCTTTAGGGCAACGACATATTCCTGGAGAGTGTGATGGAGTATTATGTTGTTAAATCGGACAACTAATGATAGGTATGGCAAAGGAAGAGTGGTGTATCTTGACTATTTACTTTGCTTTTATTAGCAATGGTGTATTTAATGGTAGATTTCTACTGTAACTGTTGAGCAAGACAGGAATCTAGCTCATGTAGTAGTTGCAGTATTCAAGGGAGGAAAAAAAAGGGGTTATCCAGATACGAGTCCAAATTTTAACGTTAGCCCCTTACTTTTGAACATATGGTTGCTTGATCATACGCGTTTGGTTTTATAGCCTAAAGATAAAGGTATCCCCTCAATCATTTGAAACCCGTTTTGTTTTTTTTTTTTTAGTTGAAAAAGATGCATGATCCAATATTATGATACTGGTATTTTCTTGTGCGCCTTACTTTCTAGTATAGCCTTTTTTTGTTTTTGAATCTCTAAAGAATTTAATTATGAGTAAACTATCCCTCAAGCAGACCAATTTTTTACAAAGTCAAAGAATTTATCGTGACAATGATTAAGAAAAGTACCAAATGTTAGGAAATGTTGTGCCCTTAATAGCGGCATTGACTATGAAAGAATTGTTCAAGAGCCTCCATTACTTTCAAACAAGTAAATAAATCGATCGTTGAACTACATTTTTTTGTAGTTAATGGTGAATTGGTCCAATAGGTGATTAGTTACAGGTCTTTATTAGCCATGTGGTTGGTCCAAAATCTAGTATCAACATTGTTCATATCCTGAGTTAGGGTGACATATTGTGGCTACTGCTTTAGGAACAAATTGAACTTGGATTTTCCTAGCAGCCTAGACATCAAGCTCCTAGAAAAAACCAACAGAAGTATCACATGTGAGTTATTGTTAGGACCTCAACCCAATGAAACTTCTTGTGTTTTAACCATTCTAAAGAAAGAAACAAAGTTGATTGAGTTTAGGAGTTCAGGGTTGAAAACGTTGGATGAGAAGTTCCTCCCCAACGGTGATCCTGTGAGGAGACCTGCAATCACTCAGCCTCGAAGAAGGGATGATGCATAACAAACAAGTAGCATAAAAGAAAGAATTATTGGTAATATGTGGAGGGTTCTAATTCTGAAAAGAGTAAATAGCTAACGGCCCCTTCTGCTACACATGGTGTGCGCTCTAGTGTAAAAAGATGTACTAAAACCCAAAAAATAACAAAATTGGGCTCTTAAGACAAAAACCATCAAATTTTAACCACATGTCAGCTGCACGAGAGTTGACTAACGGGCATTGTTTAAAAATGACAACTTTGCCCCTTTCTTCAGTTCCACTGACAACCACCCCCACCCCTACGGCAACACCCACTTCCACTATCGCCCCTTATCCCCCATCACCCACCACCACACGCACGTGCACAAACATAATGCATGCATTCACACCCAAACACATACTCATTTCCACTGCATGCACTGTGTATGTGTGTGTGTGTGTGTGTGTGTGTGTGTGTTTGGGGGTGGGTGGATGTAATACCCCAAACTTTGGGATTGATTTAAAATGACTATCGGAGACCCGAAAAATAAATGGGCATTAAAATTGAGCAATGCTCGGTATTAGTAGAGTATCGAAGCTTAAAAGGAGTTTGGGGAAAAATATAATTTTCAAAATTTTTGGGGCCATTTTGAAATTCTAGAAAGTTTTGGGGGCATAAATATAAATTATAATGTTAGTGATGAAAAAAATAGAATGAATGCTGGTATATATTTTTAGTGATGTTTAATTGAAGTAAGAATGATTAGAAAAGTTTTGGGGCTTAAACGTAATTTATAAAAGTTTGGGGGTCTTTTCGTAAATATGTAAAGTATGGAGGCGTTTGTGTAATTTTATAAAATTATAATTTAGACACCATGTGTTTTAGAGTTTGTTACCACCTACTAACTTTCAATGACTAAGCTAATTAAATAGTTTAATAATGGTTAGAGATAATGACTTCGGATGAAAGAGAAGGCAAAAAAAGATTCAATTTGTAACAAAGAAGAAAAGAGAAAATAGTGTGAAAACAGAGAAGAAGAAGAAGAGCTCGGGAACAAAGAAAAAAAAAGGAGGGGCAAGGGGGAAGAAGAACAAAACAGAAAAGCTCAGGGAAACAGGAAAAATATAGTGAAAGGAATGGAGAATTGAAGAGATTTCTAAAGGGTAAATGCTTTAATTTGTGTTATATATGTTTGAGGTATGATTTCAGTTAGTGAGAGGCGTGTGTTATACACTGTGGAGGTGTATTTCGTGAAGCATTAGTGGGCTTCGAATGTGAATTTCCGGGGGGGGGATTTGGGGGGATGCATGGGTATGCAAGGGTGGTATAGGGTTGGAAGTGTATGTGGATATTTAAGGGCTAATGGTAATGGTTGGAGCTCAGCAGAGAGGGGAAGAGAAGAAGAAAACCAAGTGTGTTACAAGTTGTGTTTCATGGTTACTGTGACTAGGTGCGTGAGTTTATGCTTGATAGTTGTGTGATTGTGTACTTAAATTGTGTTAGTGTGTGTTAGTTAAACATATGTAGGTGTTTGTAGTGGGTTAGTAATAATTTAGTGGGTTGGTGTGTAATTATGGGTGTTGGATGTATGGAATGCGTCACGGCAGTTGGAGGTGGAAGAGAGGTGTGTGTAAAAAAGGTGAATTAGTGTGTGTTTGATCATGAATAGTAAGCGTAATTGTCATTAAAGATATAAAATTAAATTAGGCAATTCTCAAAGAATTTTTGTAAATAGCTAGGGTCAAAATTAGACAAAGTCCAAAACTGTGACCCATGATAAATTATCAAATTATTTAGCATAGCAAACCAAACTATTTTGATCTAAAAATTTTAGAAAAATATTATTTTACTGACGTGATTCGTATCTAAAATTTTAGGCTATTCTAAGGTTGATAGGTATTTTTCACGAAATTGGCTCTTGAGCGTTCGGTCTGGATATCGGTTCGGGATTTTCGGGCAAAACTTTTTTAAAATCTTTTTTTGCCAAAAATAACTTTAGGATGCTAAAAAAGTGTTTTAAGATGTTTTTGGAGCCAGGAACCCCGGGGGTATTTTTGGTAATTTGCCACCCCGGAGGGATATTTTGATAATTTTACTTATGAAAGGTATTTTGAGATAAATTCATATACAGTAAGGTTGTTTGAGTGATTTTACTTATAGAAAGGCTATTTTGACTATTTAAGTGTGAGATGGGGTATTTTGGTAATTTGTTACTAAGAGGGAGTATTTTGGTAATTTTACCTATAAAGAGTGTTTTTGGGTAAATTCACACACGGGAAGGTTAGTTTGGTGACCTTGCTTACGGGAAGGCCTTTTGGGTGATTTAAGTATGAGAAGGGCATTTTTGGTAATTTTACATACCCTATAAGGGAGGTTCATTTTGGGAGTATGTGTGAGTCTGTATTATAACAGTTATAATATTGTACTGTAGGTTGCGTTCTAATGATTTAATTATTCTATTTAGGTTAAAACTAAGAACTTCCCATTAGGATAATATAGTTGCGGATCCAGGTAAGAGATTCTATCTGAACATTGGGTAAGGACTTTCGTCCGAACCCTTATTTTGATAACTCATACTCGTAAGTAATCCTAGACTTACGTATGACTAATGTCGAACTCTGAAGTATGTATTGATATCTGCATGTTATTGTTCGAAAAATTCCAATATTGAATCTAAACTGATTGTTTGGAAATCTTAATGATGCTCGCCAGTTATTGCATTCTAAGTAAATTTGATAATTGTTTGTGTCCGTTCTTCTGAATTGTTGTGCCTAATTTTGATAACTATTCGCAATCGTTTTGCTGTTGGTTTGTGATTTTTCTGGAATTTCGAGTAATGACATATTTTTGCATGTTTATTGTTATTGAAATCTGATCTAATTCTGATGATTTGAGCTTATGTTAATACTCATTGATATTATTGATTTTTGTGTTGTCCTGGGAATCCGTTTTGTAGGGAGGCGTTATAAGGCTGGTCTGAATCCTACATGGAACGCAGGCTAGTACGCAGTGGGACTAGTAATTATATACTGGTACATCATGCATGTGTACATCTGTGCTTTGCTGGAATGGCATCATGATCGCCTAGGATCAACGTTGATTTTTTATTTTATTTGCACTATATATGGTCGTGACTGTTACGGAAATGATTGGAAAGTATTATCTGAAATAATTTGTGCTCATGTTGAAATCCCTTGAGAAATCTTCATTATATTTTGGAAAGGACTATCTCAGATGATCTATATGTGTTTTGAAATCATTTGAAAAATCAGCATCGTATTTTGGAATGATGGCTTTGAAGAAGATCTTTTATTGATTGTTTTGGAACCCATCATAACTGTTATTGTTTATTTTGGTATCTATTTCTGATGAATTTTGATCCTTTTGGAAGTCATTGGATTTTTGACCGTTTAAAGTATTCTGAAAATTTTCGTCGGTTGGATTCTTTGGAATTGTTTTGTTAGTCTTTGTACGACCTTACTAAGCTATTAAAAGCTCACCCTTCGTTTGATTCCCTTCTGCAGGTGATAGTCAGCTATAAAATACTCACGAATGGGTTTAATGCTGAGTGAGATTCCAATGAGTCCATCACCACAGTATAGTAAGACCCCTGCGCGGGTCGGTACTGTTATTTGTTCTTAGAAATTTGAATTGCAAAAGACCTAAGCTGTAATAGTTTAAGCTAAGCAGTTTGTAATCTAGTATTTTAAGAAATCTGGGTTGATGCTAAATTAGATGATTTAGAATATGTGTTAGTGTACAGGTTTGACAGATTTGATGTGATCCGATAGGTAAACGTCCGGGAGTTGAAGGAAGATAGAGCTCTGGATTTTTTAAGATGTTACAGTGGGTGTGTGGGTGTAGGGGGCATGCGTGTGCGTGCATGCAGGGTGTGTGGTGGGTCATTGCCTCATTAGGATGGGGGATTACGGGGGGGTGTACTTGTCTGCACGTGCAATGTATATATGTGTTAGTGGTGATATGGGATGGGATTGGGGGGGGGGGGGGGGACAACTGTGGTAGGTGTGTGGGTTGGTGTTTATGTGTGCATGTGTGTGTCGAGTGTTTGTCTTTGTTTGTGTATGCGTGCATCTTGCAAGATGTATGTGTTGGTGGGTGATGAGGAAGGTCTAAGGGTGGAACCCGTGGTCTGTGGGTCAAATTTTTTTTTGGTGGGGGTAAAGAGGGGGGGAGGATGATGACATAGGAAGGGGACAGGCGTGAGGTCTTTGTAGTCATGTGTTTGTGTATACATACAATTTGTTTGTTTTTGTGTATGCACGCGCGCGCGCAGTGTGTGTCTGTCTTGGATGATGGAGATTAGGGGGTGGGGGGACCCCGTACTGTGGGTGGGTGTCAATGTTGGTGGGTGATAGGGACGGGGCAGTAGTGGGAGAGGCTGGTGGTGAAAGAGGGAGGGAGGTGGTTGTAGGATGGCGTTTTTCTAAAATTGATAAGAAAAGAGAAGTATTCGTGTAACATCCCAGAATTTTCCGGAACGTTAACGCTCAATCGATCAGTACACTAAGATAATACTATCTCAAACTCAACCAAATAATACCATCAATCTGTCAGAGCGATTATTCGTCAATCAAACTTTACTCTCAATCAACTATCCTAATTAAAATACCAAGTCTAAGTCTAAGAAAATTTAAACAATAATATTTACCCACGCAGGGGTTCTAACTATCAATACTAAACTTAAATTTAAATTCCTTAGCTAGCTCGGCTCTAATCCATGCTGAGGTAACTTACAGCTAATGCTGGCTATCACCTGCAGAAAGGAAGTCAAAGGAGAGTGAGCTTTCGAGAGCTCAGTAAGGTCGATCAAATATTTAAAATAACAAAACGATTCGGACGAGTTTTCATATAAATTCAAACAAAACTTTTTCAGAGTATTTTCATTGAAATACAGCATTTAGACAAATATGAACAAAAGGAACGATTTTACATTGAAGTCCAATAACATCTTTTTGAGAGGTTTTGCTTTCGATGAAATCACTACAATACGATATAAACATAGGGATGATTATTTAACTCAATCCCTTAAATAATAGTCATTTGAAACACTTTGGGCATAATAAAGCATGAATGGATAATATTCAAAACATTTCAAGTGAAATAAAACATAAACAGGAAACATTGATCATGAGCAGTACAGAAGCAAAGCCACCCTGGCAGTGCTCGATCGCTTTACATATGCATATGTACACTGACTAGTCCATCTAGGTACTAGTTAAACCCATCCAACAGACCATCCTTATAACGCCAACAACGCAAACCATCCTTATGGCTCCCAAGTTACTAACTCATGTCAATATTGAGAAACAATAAATAGAATTCAAAACATTTTATGATAATTGAATCGATAAAACAGATGAGAATAAACAAATTACGAATTCCAAACGATCGCTTAAGGTTCAAGTTAGGCTTTCATGGACAGTTTAAAACATCTTTTATATCAGCATAGAATCGAATCAATTTATTTTGAAAAACTGTTCTATAAGCATTTGAAAACAGAATGTCGAAATAGGGTTCGGATAGAAATCCTTACCTCGGTCCGAGCTAAGCAACGCTACCAAACCTCGATCAATAATCTCTGAATGAACCTAGATTGACAATTTATTTGTTAGAACATAATCTATGTCTAATATACTATAAGCTAATATCCACTACCCAAACGATGCTCACTTCTAACTCCGAAATAGCTCAACCCAAAACGCGCCTCGCACGCGGCTAACCTAACCGAAATCTCTATACACTCTTTAAATGTGTAATGATACTCCAAATGCACATTAAATTATAATAAAACACTTTTATGGCTTAAAACATTATAAAAAGTCAAAATATGAATTTTCTGATATTTTGAATATTTTTGAATTAAAATAATTTCTTTAAATGCAATAAAAACCCATAAATTCCCAAAAATTACTTCCAACTGCAAACTAAGTTCCATAGTTTTTGTAATAGCTTTACAATATATATAAAAATTATTGAAATTGAAATCAGAATTTAAAAGACATGAAAACTATTTCTTTATTTTTCATTTTGCTAAATTCAATGCGATACTGAAAATGATAACAAATCAATTCCAAAAATCATAAAATTTATACTGAGTCTTTATTATACTATAAAAACACTACTCTAATTTTCCCCAAAACATTTTCAAGGTTTAAAGATTCCAAATGAATTTTAAAAGAACTGAAATTTCATAAACTATTAAAAATACCAAACAACATCAGAAACATATGAAATTTTAACAGTAATTATAATTTTTCTTGGAGAACATTCCTGTAAAGTTTCATCATTTTTGGACAATGGTACAGTGTCCAACAGCCATGTGTTACAGCTGTGCAAGCACAGTGTACCACCTTGATGCTCAAACCCATTGCTGTGTACCCCTCTTCTTCGTCCTTAGCAGTCCTGTGCAAACCCTGAACACTCACTCCTCACATCAACCACTCAATACAACTCCTCCCCTTTTCCTTGGACACATTTACAACACACACATATACATGCATCCCATCTTCTCCATATATATTTACACTACTGATTTCTTATACATACACACAGCCATACTTAGAAGTTTACAGGAACACTCACACTCCATACACAACCCACAAACCTCCACTCACTCTCATATTGTGCACACCACGCACACGCTAACACGCACTATAACCACAATACACATACTTACATACACTACACCTCACCATTATGCACCCAACCCACACTACACTCCAAGCCTTACCGCATACACCACATCACAAATGCAATTCATACCCACTGCCTTACGGCAGTGGGTTTCTACTCTCTCTCTCTCTCTCTCTCTCTCTCTCTCTCTCTCTCTTTTTCTTCTTCTATTTTCCAACACTGCACTTCACCTACATATTAACTCCAAAGACTAACCCTATTCAACCACAGACAAGCACTAATTCTCTTCACCTTCCCACGTCAAGCTGCCATCACGGCAGCTGTTTCATGCATTCCTTCAATTACACCGCATACACATACACTCTTTAGGGCACAATTCACACACAGTTCACCTTCTGCAAATGCACACCTTTCACACATTGATTCACTCCTAAACCAAGATTTACTCACAATACACACAGTCATGCTCAACCCACATGATGCCCCCATCAATGCACCCATCACGCACAAACATACATACACAGTCTCATGTGTTCACCCTTACGTCCCAAAACACACCGTTTCCCTCACCCACACCATTTTCAAGATTCGTTTATGACTTCACCTTAAAACTGGAAGCACTAGAGAAAAGGGTTTAAGAGGAAACTTACCGGAAATTGTCGCTACGATCGCCAAATTTCGACAAACAGCAGCTCTTCTTCTTCTTCTCTTTCTCTCCTTTTCCTTCTCTCTCTCTGCCGAATTCTAAAGAACAAGATGGGGACGGCTGCTCTCTAGTATGTGGGTTATATATATATAAAACCCTAAAAGCATAATTACCAAAACCCTCCTTAAGATTTCATTAGTCATTCTAATTTTTTTTTACCCAAACTTTCTACTATTACGAAATGGCCGAAATTATTATTGACTATAATGTATGTGTACGGAAAATTCTTAACGGGTTGTTACCTAACCCCGATTCACTAATAGCCGCTAAAAATCGTTAAACAGAAATATGAATGCTAACCAAAATTTTCGTCGCTAAAAGTTGTTAAATAAAATATCGGCGCTAAGTAAAAATATATTCACCGCTAATAATTTTAAATAAATCCGTAAAAGTATCGGGGTGTTACAATTCGTGTCATTTAAAAGAGTTCATAATGGTTCCATCTAAAAAGGCCAATTTCATTAACCGCGAGGGTTTTAGTTTATCTTTTTGTAATGGACGGGTAAAACCGCACATTGTGTATAGTAAAGGGGTCTAATAACAAGGGCATGGTCCCTCCAGAAAATAAGTTCAGTAATCTCAATGTAGAAGCAATAACCAACCACAAGGATGCTGAGATCTAGTTGTTGCACATATTCGTCTAGACTAATTTGCGATTTTATGCAACCAAAAGAAGCTTTATGGGGGCCAGAAATATTGGAAGCCCTCGCCCTTGATAAGCCATAATCAAAGCTAAAGACTTAAAACTTTAAAAAGGTGGTAATAGAAACGTGCCACTTGAAGGATCTATAGTTTCCATCCCATGCGCTTGTAACAATCAACTTGTTCAATATCTTGCTCATTCTACGATTTTTAGAGCAATTCTAAAAGCAAAAGCTGCCTCACTTTGTTTATATATGTCGCATCTCTATAGCACTCTGGTGTGTTGTTTAGACCTAGTTGAATTCCATGTTCTCCTTAAAGGTACTCGTCTGGTTTTATTATAGGATTAACTACTACTTTTAGAAAACTAACACATGATAATGGGTAATGGGGTCTTTGATGTTTTTCACAACTAGCATAGTACCTGAGCAATGCTCAGCGAGGTACAACATAATATTTTAAAAATGAGACAGACAGATTAGTATGTTTATCTAAATGCATAATACATATTAATAAATGTTTGTTTCTAATTAGGTTAAGAAAAATATATTTATGTGTTGACAACAGATACTAGAATTGGTTGTAGCATGCTAACATTGATAATGAAGCAACCTTAATTGCTATTATAGTTTTAATTATGGTAAAATTAACCATAAAAATCTCCATCATAGAATGTCTTATTCGTATGAAATGTATTACACACTTAACAAATGAAGCAGCATGCAGACGGTGAATGGAGGCTGCAGACGGTGAATGGAGGCTCTCTCTTTTTACCTGTGTCTATAAGCTTTACTCATCCACTTTCTATACACATAGAAGAAAAGAAGATCAATGTATACCTTCTAGTCGCTTATTAAGATAAATGTAAATATGTTAAAGATACCGCTACTAAAAATAAATTTTATACGATTTTTTATATGAAGCTATGATTTTTACATAATAATATGTTCAAATTGCTATTTGTTCTCTTTCTAGTTCTAATTTTTTGAATTCATGGTCATAAGTATGACTAACATAGATTATAAAATATAACAAGAATGATTTTTAAACAGAGTATACACACGTGATCAATAGAAGAATACTCAGAAATTTTGACATAATAACCTTGTCAGGAATTTAATAATATTAGTTTTTTTTTCTTTTACTTATTTCTTATAGAAAAGAAAAATGAAGTATATGAAGAATGCTCGGAAAGCAAAAATATGGTATCTCAAGATTTAAATAAATAGATAAGTTAGTTATCTAAATGTAGGTCATCGTTATTAGTAGACGATTATTTCTAATTAGGTTAAGAAAATATATTTATGTGTTGGCGAAAAATACTACTAAGTAGTATCATGTTAACAATGATAATCTTAATGGGTAGCGTACTATTATTTATGGCAAATTAAACGTTAAATTCTTCCTCATATTATGTCTTATTCTTATGATACGTGTTAGCGTAAAACAAATTAATTAAGACATCAACAATGAAAGGTGACACTTTTTTTTATTTGTGTCTACTGGTGGAGTTATTTCTCCACCAATGATCTGGCTGTCCACTAGAGGTCGTAGACAACTCAGATTGGATATTTTGTATACTAAACTCTACACTTAGTACCAGTTAGGGCTCACTCAGGCCGAAAGTATCTTAAATAGTGAAGGGATTCGGGAAAATAGTGAGGGCAAGGCTAACCACATCTACTGTGGAGAAATAATTATTTCTCCACCAATGATCTCGCTGTCCACAAGAGGTTGTGGACGGCTCAGATTGGATATTTTGTATACTAACCTCTACACTTAGTACCAGTTAGGGGCCGAAAGTATCTTAAATAGCGAAGGAATTCAGAAAAATAGTGAGGGCAAGGCTAACCGCTACGTGGACATTCTCTCCTTTCACCACATGGATTTAATTTATTTCTTATTTAAAGCCAATTTTAGTAACTTTGGATTATCACTTTCCTTTTCGAATTCGGTTGTTAAATTATTACTTCCCTTTTTGAATTTAATTCTTAATCACCAATCTCTTAAGATTTATTTTATCAATTAAATGTCAAAACTTCAATTAAACTCATCATTAAAATTTCAAAAGTAACTTAGAATTAAAGTAATTTAGTCAAGTTTCCGTAATTATCGCTTCCTTGTTAATTCAATTAAAATCTGATTTCACAATCATTCGTAAATTTTTTGTACAAAATAGAATTTTTTAATAATGTATACCTACATATCGATGAAAAACATTTTGTGCAATTAGTAATGTACCTTTATAAATGGTGTACTCTTACATGCTAACTTGTCAGCACACTGTTAGAGAGAAAAAGAGAAGTATTTTTAGGTAGAATTTAGTTAAATAATCAAATATTATTTTGGTACAATGCATTAAATCTCCTTAATTGACAATTATTATGATCTAATGATAAAAGTAATCAATCATCGTGATTATTACTGCAGTAATAACAGGTTAGGGTATAATGTATAAAAAAGTGTACCTAAATAGAGTTATATTTAAGATGTCCAATTTAGTGAAACTTTACAAGAGAGTTCAAAATAAAATAAAAAATAACATTTGGTGCACAACCAGTATTTGTGTGTGTTCTAAGTTCTATATTTTATTCAGCCGTATATTTAACAAAACATAGCGTAAGTTCATAGATGGACACGCTAAGTATAGCTTGAATAGTCCCCCAATGGATGATGTTAGAAAATTGACGTATTTGTCACAATGGATGATGTTAGAAAATTGACGTATTTGTCATGGACACGCTAAGTATAGCTTGAATAGTCCCCCAATGGATGATGTTAGAAAATTGACGTATTTGTCACAATGGATGATGTTAGAAAATTGACGTATTTGTCTCAATGTATGATGTTAGAAAATTGACGTGATAACGGTCCGACTTGTGTCAACTTAAGATAAATTGTCAGCGATCTAATCATCCATCCATAGCGAACTAGCGAATGGACAGGTTAGATCTAAGTTTAATTTAAGTTTTTCGTCGTTCGTTACATAATAAATGGACAAAAATTTTTGACCAAAATGTCCCAAAGAGATTTAATAAGTAGGAGAGAAACACAGACATAGGAATGGGGACATTGCGGTAACTTCACCATCCGCTACATAACGTAATGACGAAAAGTTACAAAAAAAACTTATAATCGGGCCAGATGGCTGCATCAACTCCCGTTAGGAAGGGGTAATTGGTCAAATTTTGTCTTCATGGCATAAAGCCTACAATCCAACATCTCTGTACTTTTTCTTAATAAGCATGACCAAGTTCTGAGAATTTTCCTTGTAGTGAAGATTCGAAAAGGTAGAAGGCCAACCAATCAAAACTTTTCTCGTGTCCTTATCTTATGTAGCAAATGGAAAATGAAACAAAAAATGGCCATAATCAATCAACCCCAACAACGCCATTAACGTTTAATGTTCAAGACCTCATGAAGAGATTAGATACTACAAGAAACTGAGGTTATTGTCGAAGACAATGATGACGACGAAGAAGAAGAAGGTGAAGTCCGAACTTCATGCCCCTTCTCCTCGTCCGCGAAAGTACCAGCCTTGACACAGCCACACCCTTTTTCCCCCAATGCGCCCTCCTGGTTAAACTCGTATTTGTCCGACGGTCCATCAAATATAAAGTCAATATTGTCCTCAAACCCCGTGTCATAGAACAAGTCCGGTAACTCACCAGATTCCTCTATAGGAATGTCGGGGACTCGAAGCGGGTTGAATCCGCTATCGAGGCACATGCTCCAAGGGTGGTCATGCTCGTCCATAATGACCATCGTCTCAATCGTGGGGGGGAACTCCAAGTTTTGAACAGCATCGGATAGCGCCATGTTTTCTTGTTGGTGGGGACGCTTGTCATCGTGATCTTCCTCTTCTTTTGCTTGTGTTTCAGTTGACTCTTCGGGATCTTTCTGTTGGCTTTTGCCTTGTGGAAGGGCAATATTCAAGCGGTCTGCATAGACACTGATATCAAAGTTGGTCACTGCATTTGGCCCTCTGTACTCTATGGCTGCCAAGTCATATGCAGCAGCTGCTTCCTCTTGAGTGCCTTCATAGTAGAAACAAAAGCAAAGTTAAACGACGGGCAGTACTAAACAGATCTAAGTTCTTATACAAATTGGTAGACAAAAAACTACAAAATAAATGTGATTTGTCCAAACAAATAGATTATCGACTTGCCATCACATGGCTACATGTAAACTTCTGATCTGTGTATTGCAACATTGTAAGGTACGTAAAAAACTATCTGAAAGAATCCGAATCCTATTTTCTTCACCAACTTTGACGACGTAAATCAGTCTTATGTCCTAACTATAGTGGTCCTGGTTACTTTAGTGTTGCATGACCCATTCTTGATGTTACTCTTCAATTTGTTTATTTCAAGGACTTACAAGCCCTCGCATAGTTCCTAGTACCTGGAAATGTTGGAAGGGGCATATTGTAGTGGTGATGGTTGGTTGGGGGCTGGGGGTTGAAGAGAAGCATAAAAGTAACAAGTATAGAAGACGAAGATAAGCATTCATGGGATTGCTCTTTTGTAAATAGTTGATTTTTTTTTTGTGATAAATTCGAAAAGAACCCAAACTAGTGGTAAATACTACTCCCTTCGTCCCTGAAAATTTGATCAGTTTGACTTAACACCCATATTAAGGATTAAGGTTATATATCATGTGTTTTTCCTATTTTACCCTTTAGAGGGAGGGAGGAGGCCAAAAGAGAGAAAATTAGTTGATAGAGTGTTAAATGTGGAGAGAGAAATATAATAAAAAAATATAAAGTAGTGGGCTATGAGAGAGAAGATGAGTTGGTAGAGAGTTAAATATAAAGAAAGAAATAGAATAAAAAAGTATTAAAATGATAAATATGTAAAAATACCTACAGAATATTTCTTGATTTGAAAGTGATCAATTTTTGTGGGACGGCCCAAAAATGAAATATGATCAATTTACGAGGGACGGAGGGAGTACATAATAAAGAAAAAAAATTATGTCAACGCTAGTCAAAGTGCGTAGCCGCCTCATGATACTGGCCCAGGAGTTCTAGGCACCCGGAGGTCATTCTGAAACAAATGAGGAAAATGGTTGTTTTTCAAAAATTTAGAAGCTTTTCCCAACCTCTTTGGTGTACTGGCCTAGAAATCTAAGGCGCACTCGAGATAATGGAGGTGACGAGTTCCAATAGCTATAGACGCGGATGCGAGATTTCTTCTCTTCCAGCTCCTCGCCAGTAAAAGGATTATAAATTCTTCAATTTGGATTGCAATACAAAACAAACAATGAGAGCGACTTTTTGGACGTAAAATTATCGAGTGTATGATTCTAATTACAATAATCGGTGCTGATTTAGCAAGAAATGTGATGATTTGACCTAACCCAAATATATATGTATTTGAAGAGTCTAAATCCACGCACTTTATCCTTCAGCACCTCAATTGTCATAAATATGCCACAAGTTTATCCCTAGTGCTTTTTTTAGCCAAAGATCAGTGAACCTATTTAGTAATACTAAGATCTAATAAATACCTCAACCATCAAGTTGGTATTTAAGGCCAAAGAATCTTGGCCTTATTAAATGGCTACATAAGTTGTTGAAATGGGGACGTGGGTCATCTCTGTTTCAAAATTGGTCCCCTGTGTTCTTTTCAAATCTCTCGGTACAATTTGAAACATTTTAGTACTGAGCGTATCCTCCATTTCTTGACTTGTAAAGTGTAAACATTTAACTATCGACCTTCTGCAAACAAGGGAAAAATTTATAGAAAGGAAGACGTTATATTTTTGTAGGCCCAGATTTGCTATAGTGCTTGCAAATACAACAATTACGTTCTTGTTCTTGTTCTTGTTCTTGTTCTTGTTCTTGTTTAAGAATTGGTAAAGCAGAGGTACATGCATTCTGCTTGGGAATTGGTGAAGCAGGGCATGTGGGCAGGGGCTCTGCCCAGGGATTTCATGCAAAGGTTAATGAGTTGGAGTAGCCAAATCAGTAGCAAAGTAGGTTACCCACACCCAACTCCCCACCCAGACAAGGACACTTTATGTAGAAAGTTTGAATATAATATGAAAAGTCTCTTTTGTGCGGCCTCCAAAAAGGATCTTGAAAATAATAAACCAGTCAACATGTCACATGTCAACTTTATGAGTATAGATCTCATTTGAAAAATAAGATAGTGATCTCATACTTTTACATCCCACATCCAACGTGGGATAGATTTGTGACTCGCATTATAAAAAGCGGGGACGGAGGATGTATCAGGCTGGACTCTCAAAAGCGAGGGTTAGGCTATCGAGTAGGGTATCCAGAGGATTGGACAATGCCGAAGGTTGGGACACGAAGACATACTCGAGTCTGGCTGATACGATTGGATTGCCGATATTATCCAACAATGGTTGTCAGAGGGGATGATTCTGAGCTATGTGCGAGAAGGTTAAGTTTTGGCCATAACTAGGACAGTAAGGCATGAGGAAAGATTGTTATATCCCACATCGGATGTGGGACAGCTTGAAATCGACCTTCGAATACACTGCAAGATATTAAAAAATATCTACTTTGCTAGCCCTTTTTGAGGGAGGTAATGCTTGTGGCGAGGCCACCTTTTGCAGGAGGTACTACCTCGTTGCAGGGTCGTGGACCTTAGTTGCAGGATTCTTCATCCAGGACGCACCTGCTTCAAAACCCATTGTAGCAGTGACGCTCCCATTTCGCAACCTTGCACCCACTCCTGCTCCCACCTACGCTCCGTGCAGCTAAGTCGTGGACCTTGGTCATTACAAATCACCTTCCCAAGTCCCACTAAAAAAAGGACTATATAAACTCACATAATTTTATGCAGCTTACTATAGAAAAAATAAATCAACTCTTTTTTTTTTTTTAGGGATTCTAGATATTTTGAAATCAATGCAAAACTATTATCTTTTTTGAGCCCGAGCCATTTGCTTGCACGTAGTGCATAGATTGCCATTAGGGGCGAGAAAAGGGCCCAAAATTAATTGGAGCAGTGCCGGCTCTTAGAATTGTGAGAATATGCAGGAGAGGAAGAGAGAGTACATACTGTATGTTCCCAAGTATAGATACTTGTTTCCGAAAACCCGCCCTATACGTGCCTCCCATCTGCCATTGTGATGGTGCCTGTAGAAATTCAATATTGTGCAAACGCAAAGAGCCTTACGAAGGTTAGATATACAGAAATGCTAATATGAGAAACTTCTCAAATTACTTACGAAACATAGCATGCATTTTTAGATCACGTGCTAGAATCTCATAAACTTGCAAAACACCCTGGTAAATGAATACAAAGCTATTAAAGCAACTCTTTCCGGCATCTTCTAGTTACCGACAAAGACAATTTTATCAATCCATGCGGACACCGGAAAAATCCGTAAGTTCAGGCTGCATCCACACGAGGAATGAGATCGACATGGGTCCCGCACAAAGCAAGGTCGTGTAGAAAGTGTGACAAATGCACCCACCCTTTTACAAGTACATGCATTACTAGCATTTGGCATGTTCTAAAATCGACTTTACATGGACGAAATTTCACCTTGCCACTCCACGGTACTTCGAAACACCTCTAGAAAATCCGCTGCTCTGCCGCCTCAGAGAAGCCAAGTACTCTTCCTTTGACATCTTCTCCATTTCTTCAAGCTCCTTTTGGTATGTGTCGTTCTGCATTTCCACCAGGTCCAAGTTACTTGAGTATAAAGACAAACTAGAAACAATGGCTCTAATTTTATAATCCTCACTTTTTACTCAAATTACAATGCTAATGTAGCTCTTTGAGAGGAATTAAGGCAGTCAAAGTTTACCACAAACCCAATCTACGACAAGATTATTGCATCTAGTACTAACAAAACAACAATTGCCCGCCTTCAACTATTCATTGAAACTTACATGGAAAAGAAGGCGAAAAATAAGTACCAGAAAGTTGAGTGTTGTGTTGGGCCCCCAGTACTTAATGGCAGCAAGATCGTAGGTGCGAGCGGCAGCTTCCTCGTTGTCATATGCTCCTGCATTCATTATAATTGGAAATGCCATTCAACTACATTACACGCTCGTAAAAATTAATAGGATGTGTACAAGCACCAATGCGTGCGATACAACACAACAATTAGGTGCAGTGACAACGCCCTTGTAAAGTCATATATAAATACATGAATAGATAATTAACCTCTTATGTCCTTCCTTTTTCAGTTCTTTTAACCAAGAGAGCATAAATGTTCTTTACACTAATAGAAAAACAGAAGAGAGATGGCAATGCAGAGAAAAGAGGGGAAGCTTACCCAAATAAACTAAGCAGCGACAAAGGACGTTGCAATGACAGGGATCACAAGTTGAAAAGACGTGGTCAGAAGTAGGAAACATAATTAACTAGCAAAGCAAGATAAAATAATGAACAGAGATTGCAGATCTCCCTGATTTCACTCTAATTTTCTTTCTTTTATTCAAATCAAACAGCACAAAACCCAGCAAGTGAAGAGAGTAGATATTCACTTTGTCGTCCTCTCTTGTTCTGAATGCTGTTCCATGTACTCTTGTCCCAGAGGTGAGCTTCATACCTCCCAGTCCATCTGTGCCTGTTTTGATCACCCAAATCGTCATGCATGCAGTCAAATCAATCGACCCATCACTCGATCAACATGCACAAACACATACATCTAGTATGAAGAGAGGTTGTGACTTGGGGGGGTACCTGGTGACCCCTCTGTAAACGGAACTCCTCCTGCCAGAGGTGGGAGTCTCAGCTGCATTGATCTTGCACTCATCTGAGCCCGAATTTCTCGCAGCTCTAGCACGTTTGCTCCTGGGTTTGCTCAATTGATTGCCATTGTTGGTCTCAATGCATGAAGAAGATGAAGAAGAACAAGTAGAAGGAGACCTCTTCATTTGAAAGCACTCTCAATTTTGTCTCTCTGCCTCTCTCTCTTTCTGCTCAAATGGGAGCACAAATAGTTGTGGGTTATGAAAGAGATGGTTGGGTTGGTCAAGAATCTGAAGCCATCTCCTTTTTCTGGTAACCTAAAGTGGTTTACCAAAACAAGAAGAAACAGAGGGGAAGAGGAAATTGAGGTGGTGCTGTAGGCCTTGTTGTAATATATACATATATATAGCTATAGAAACAGGGGAGTTCATGTTTAACCATGGTTTAATTCAGGTGAAAAGCATTGGGTTGCTTTAACCAGGGTTAAACAAGTGTCTCAACACTTGGCTGATGGCTCAGCCATGCTACCAATTGGCTTTGTTTCTCCACCCTGGCATGCTGTTCAATCAAACAAACAAAGGGCAGCAAAAAAAAGGATAAAAAGGATAAAAAAAAAAGGTGAAAAGGTTTTTAATTAAGGGGGTTAATCAGGGGATTTGTCAGTTACTTTGTGAGGGGTTCTGCCAACAAAGCACTTAAGAACAGAAAGTGTGTGGAGGACACGTGTGGAGATTGAGGCAGATGGCAAGTAGTACAAGGCTTAAACACCCATAATCTTCATTTTATTTACGGGTCAAACCGCGGTCAACCAAATTATCAATCATCTATCTGAGTTTTGCTAATCTCCACAATTTAGGTGGCAAGGGGACAAAGATTTGCGTCACTACAATGCCCCCACTTTAAACATATATACATTTCCTAATAAAGCTTGCGAATCTGAAAATGTCTATTTTCACGCCTACGAGAGTCTTGTCGTCCGTTTTAATTAGAAATAAAAGAAGATATAGGTTTAAATACTTCTGAAATTATTGTTCTAATAAATCCCTTTAAAGTAGTAAAGATTGTTTAGTAGGCGAGTTAAGACCGTTGGACCAAAAAAGAAGAGAGTTATTCAATATAACTAATGACTAAGGAAGATACGAAGTTAATTAATAGTATATATCCGACAACGGTAGATGATTAAGATCTATTAAGGTATAAATCCCACGTCGAGTGAATAATGATTAAAATTCAGTATATAAATCTTGTGATATCTCCTTTTGAGTTGAGTGCTTTCACATTGTATCAGAGCGGATAGATTTAGACTTAACAAATAATTCAAAACTTAATACACTATCACTTAGTTTAATTCGTCAACGTGTTTGGTCCACTCAAAGAAGTCTGGTCACACGCGAGGGAGAGTGTTAAGATTCAAAACCTACACCGGATGAATAATGATTAACAATTACTCTACGTCAGGTGAATAATGATTAAAAATTCAACGTATAAGCCTGGTGGATCTCTCTCCTTAGAGATGGATGCTTTCAACATGGTATTGGAGAGCAAGTCGATCCATGCTTAGCAGACAAAATAAAATTTAAAACACCGGCACCCAGTTTAATTCATTCACGTGTTTGACTCACTCAAGAAAGTCTGACCACACGTTTGAGAGCGTATTGATATGTAAATCTAAGTCACAAAATTCAGCATTTAAGTCTTGCATTAAATGCTACCACGGATAAGTATTTTGAAACCGTATGATATTTTGTATTAAAAAACTAACTTATTCAAAAACACAACTAAATTAAAAAGTGGCAAGAAGTTTCTGATTTTATTTCCCGTTGGAATCCAAATTTATCTTTGGTAATTTCTCCTTAATGGGTTTCCTTTGCATACCTTTCTTAATCGTGTAAATATTACTAGTCCTAATTTTTGTGTCTTTATGAATAGTCTCGAAACGATTATTCATCTTTTCTCAAAATGTCCTTACCTTTCTACAATTGATCCTAAGCAACATGACATGTTAAAACACTCTCAAATGGCAAGCTGACGAGTTTAGTCAAAATCATAGTTAAGCTGCAACAGCAAAATCACGATTTTGTTGTTTTGAATCGGCACATCATGGTTTTCCAAACAAATGGTAGTAGGATGTCTCGTAGCGATGACAACATTTAATAGCGCGTGTAACGTGTTGATGATAAAGCTTCAATGCCAGAAACATGCACATTTGATGACTTGAGCTTGGGGCGCCTTGGTTCTTTGACCCTAGCATGCTTGCAATATTGCAAGCTTTGCTTGTTTGATTTAACTATCGGGTACAATTTCGCTTAAAGTACTAGAAGCCCCAAAATATTTAACAATTACATTAATTTTACAAGAAAAGTGAATAATTTCTTATATAACCTATCTAAGAGGTCATCAAATCTACATGATTTTAATATGTATGTATCATACTTCTTCTATGTTAGAACATTTTTTCAACAAGTCAAAATAAGATCGGTGATTGAAATATGTATCACATAACCTTTTGAAACACGATAAGAATCAATAACATTCTCTTATAAATCACAGGACCCTTAAATCTCTCAAGCACCGGCCATTCTAAAACAATTGTGTGGACAAAGCAATAAAACTTATGCATTTATATCATGCCAAAACATTTGCTTGCACGTGACAGGAAGGGAGAATGAAATTACTGTTTTACCAACTTCTCAATAGCCTTATATAGGAATTATTAACAACCAAAAATTTAGCCGCAAAGGTGAAAAACGAACAATATCATTTTTATTGTTTCATATGTGTGTATCGTATATGCACTTTTTTCGACATTATAGCGGAAAAGATTAATTACTTTCCACTCTTAAACCTTTAAAATAGTAACTTTATTTCTTTGTACTTTTATAAGTAAAATTGATTCATTAATACGTGCTCACTTGTCTCCATAAGTTTTTATCATTAAATGCTTGGTGTACACATGTAACTTAAAGTTGTAACTTGAAGCATAAGAAGTGAACGGGACTTCGGCAATTAGGTTAAATAATACTATGTCATCGTAGCACATGCGATTGGTGTTCAAAAATAAAGTTAATAAATTAAATTCTGTTAAAAATAATCAAGCATCAACTGTATGTGTTTATTGTAATGTTCAATAAAATGAATTTTTTATTATGAAAATCAAATATGTCTTTACAAGTAGTTATTTTTTTACTTTATTTTTTTGGTAGAATAAGCGAATGGCATT
Source organism: Escallonia herrerae (assembly GCA_033070095.1). Taxonomy (NCBI): domain Eukaryota; kingdom Viridiplantae; phylum Streptophyta; class Magnoliopsida; order Escalloniales; family Escalloniaceae; genus Escallonia; species Escallonia herrerae. Next base: position 183,765 of record JAVXUP010001437.1, on the reverse strand, counting down.
GTTAATTTAAAGTTTACAAAGTTGCTCAGCAGTTATTTACTGATTAAGTTGTCAATTTTTAACAATTTACTATTATGCCAAGCTTGACGTTTAAAATTTATTTTAACTATATTTTTTTGAAACAAATTTTGAATTGTAAAAATAAACATGTCCTTATAGATCGTTATTACTATTAAAATGTTTTATTTTGTGTTACTGTTTTAAAAATTAGAATGACACATGTCATCATTTTATATAGGTAGTTGTATAATACCAAAACGAATATTCTCTTTGTATATAGTATAGATTTGGATATGAAGAGCTTGTTTAAGCGTGTTACTTATCTCTCTATATTTTAGTTTTACAATTTTGTCGTAGGCATATGTTTGGTGACGATATTAAATTGACAAAATAATTCTTGCGATTTTAATGTACATACTGCAAACCCAAAAAACCACATGATTCTTTGTTGACACATTCATATTTCATTTTCATATAACAGCCTTGTTGACAAAATTTCATTTCCATCCAGATTCCATAAATGATTACTGCGATTACCAGCTTGCAAAATCTAGCGGCAAAACTCCCTCCCCTGTATTGTTTTGCAGAGTCCTGCAGAAACTGAGTCCATGTGTTTAAGGACATGTTCAGTTGTAATATGTTGAATGTTTCTCTCCACATGCCTTGTGCAAATGTACATTGTACAAATAGGTGGTCCTCTGTCTCAGGTTGACTGTGGCACAGGACACATTGATCGTCCTGTGTGACATTCCAAGCTTTGAGCTTTGCCTTTGTTCTTAGACCCTTTTTGCATAGTAACCACAATATCAAAGCACATCTAGGAATATGTCCCTTAAACCAAATCAATTTCCACCATGCAGTCTTGGGAGCTCAAGTTCTTATCCCCTCCCAGGCTGTTTTGATGCCGAACTTCCCATTAGAACTTAAACTCCAAATTAGTTGATCCTGCTGATTGATATTTGGTGTTATCTTGCTGGCTAAAATGTTATTGACCTTCCTTAGGTCCTCTGATCTACCAATTAGGAAGTGTCATGCACCCTCCTGAGTAATAGCACTCACTTTTGCATTGATAGGCAGCCCAGAATCATAAGCTATTCTCTGCCCATGTATTCTTCAATTAGAGGAACTTCCATTAGTCATATGTCCAACCATAACCATGTTGTTTCTCCATTCCTCACCCTGTGCTGAACATATTTGCAAAATAAGTCTCTGATCTTCAATATCTGCCCATATCATTTTTATTGTTTCATATGTGTGTATTGTATATGCATTTTTTTCGACATTATAGAGAAAAAAGATTAATTACTTTCCACTCTTAAACCTTTAAAATAGTCGCTTTATCTCTTTGTACTTTTATAAGTAAAATTGTTTCATTAATACGTACTCACTTGTCTCCGTAAGTTTTTATCATTAAATGCTTGGTTTACACACGTAACTGTGTCTGTTAGTTGTTATTTTCAAAACTTTTAAGTTATCTATTCTCTAGACTACTTGGGGTTAACTTTTACTTGAAGCATAAGACGTGAACAAGACTTCAGCAATTAGGTTAAATAAATAATACTAGTCCTCGTAGCACATTTGATTGGTGTTTAAAAATAAAGTTAATAAATTAATTTTTCTTAAAAATAATCAAGCATCAACTGTATGTGTTTATTGTAATGTTTAGTAAAATGAATTTTTTATTATGAAAATCAAATATGTCTTTACATGTAGTTATTTTTTACTTTATTTTTTTTTGGTAGAATAAGAGAATGGCATTGATAATTTAATGTTTACAAAGTTGCTTAGTAGTTATTTCAATTTTTAACAATTTACTATTATGCTAAGCTTGACGTTTAAAATTTATTTTAACTATACTTTTTTGAAATAAATTTTGATTGGTAAAAGTAAACATGTCCTTATAGGTAGTTATTACTATTAAAATGTTTTATTTTGTGTCACTGTTTTTAAAAAAAAATAGAATGATACATGTCATTATTTTATATAGGTAGTTGTATAAAACCAAAACGAATATTCCCTTTGTATATGGCATAGATTTAGATATAAAGAGCTTGTTTGAGCGTGTTACGTATCTCTATATTTTAGTTTTACAATTTTGTCGTAGGCATGTGTTTGGTGACGATATTAAATTGACAAAATAATTGTTGCGATTTTAATGTACATACTGCAAAAGCCAAAAAAAACCACATGATTCTTTGTTGACACATTCATATTTCATTTTCATATAATAGCTGTGTTGACAAAATATCATGAAGATTTCACAAACAGCCAATGAAACACTAGTAGATCTTATAAAAATATAATTTGATAATTGCAAAAAGGGTGGATGTCATAACTCAAAACATGTGACAAAGTTATAATGTTAGAAACCCAAAAGCTTGAGATGGATGCAGATCAAATATGTTCCGGCATCTAAAAATTAGATGTGCGAGAAGGAGTTCACCCTCTGTGCTTTGCCCTTTGCAATGTGTGGTTGAATCACTACATGACGAGGTTCGGTGAAATTGAAGGAAGATAACGTACGACAAACATATTAGTGCTTGCATAGAGGTAGCAATAATAACGCAAACTCATTTACTCTTCTAATTCCGTCCGCCTAAATGTGGGTTAATTCGTTTATAACCCGTTAATCCGTGAGTTTAATTGAGTTAAAAAGGGATGCCCATTTACCAATACCATGTAGTTTCATTTGTAAGTCAAGACTTCTTCTTCATTTCTTGACTTAGAGATGTCAATTGGGCCGGTTGGCCAGTGGCCCGAAAAATGCTCGGGCCAGCCCAAGCCCGGTTATGAACAGTGTAGGCCCGCCTATTTAGGGCCTTGGACCTGGGCTTGGACCAGGCCAAGGTTTCAGAAAAAATGGTCCGGCCCAGGCCCGGCCCTAAAAAGGCCCAAAAAAAGCCCTGTCCCAAAATTGGCCCTGTTTTGGCCCTAATTTGGCCCGGATCTGATCCTAAACTGGCCCAAATTCTGGGCTGCCCACTTTTTTCAAATTTTTGTCCCCCCCAACGGCTATATTCCCCACTAATTCAAAAAATTTCACTTTTACCCCCCCAACAACTATATAACGGCTAGTTTGGGGGTATTTTGGTCAAAGTTAACTTTTTTAAATCTTTTAAGGTTTTTTACACATTTACCCTCCCTAACAACTATAAACGGCTAGTTGTTAGGGATATTTTGGTCTTTTGTAAACTTTAAAAAATCTATAAATTCACACCCTTCCTTTCTAATTTTTCACACCAGTCTTCTTACTCTCTCTTATCTAAACATTCTATATTTCTACAAGCTTTGCTACTATTTTCCTCTCCAATTACTACTCTTACTAATTACTACTCTTGTTTATTAATTAGTACTTTTGCTAATTACTACTCATGTTTACTAATTACTGCTCGTGTTAAATTCTAATTACTAACTATTCCTCTTATTCATTTGTTACTCTCTAATTATTTTGTTTACTAATTAGTAATTAGTGAATTCTTATTTATTAATTACTATTACAAAGTTATTTTTAATTACTAACTCCGGCCAATTTGAATTACTAATTACTCTTCAATTCTTTTTAATTGTTATTTCTAATTACTTATTACTGTTCTAGTTTTATTTTTTCAATCTAATAAAAAATTTTAGTGTCAAATATGTCTGGAATACTGAAGAAATTAAGGCGTGGATCATCATCACGAAAAACGCCACCACCGGGTCAAGCACCACCACCAGCACAAACACCACCACCACGGCCATCACGAACACCAATCCAAGCACCACCACAATCATTCATTCCTGGACGAATGAGTACAGGCTGTATGATAGATACCCAAGCCAATTGGGAATTCAATCAAAATATTCCAGATATTGAATACACGCCTTCACAAGATAGTCCGCATTTTAGTCAAGGACGCAGCTCGGTTGGCGAAGCTACTACTCCGTGGCATAATCTTAACCTGATGAGTGGTCATGATGAAGAAGGGCCGAGCAATACTTCCGGTAATGAGCAAGAAGTCCAAAAGGTGAAAAAAAAAGAAAGCCGAGTGTTGGAATCATTTTGATGAAGTTACGGTGGACGGCGCCCGAAAAGCTCGATGTAAGTACTGTACTAAATTATTTTCTACTGGTAGTGGTAATGGACATCTTAACAGGCATTACCCTCAGTGTGCACCTCGAAAGGCCACGTCGAACCTACCCAAACACAGTTATCTTTTGACGGTAAGTTATTTGTTTATAATCAGCGAGAGCAAAGAGACGGTCTCGCTGAATTTGTTATTCACGATGAACAAGCCTTTAGTTTTGCCGATAATGCTAAGCACTCTAGATATATGAACACATACGTGCAACCTTTGTACAAAAAGGTTCATAGAAACACAACTAGATCCGATGCACTCCGACAGTATAATGCTGCTAAAGCACGCCTGATCGATTATTTCGATAATTTTGACGGTAAAGTTAGTCTTACTTCTGATATTTGGCAATCTCCGTTTACTTTTGTTAGTTATAGTTGTGTGACGGCCCATTGGATTGATGCAGATTGGATTATGAACAAGAGAATCATCGCTTTCGAACTTTTTCCTTTTCCGCATGATGGAATACATTGCTACTATTATATTAATGCATGTACCACGTTTAAATTAAAGAATAAGATTATGAGTATTAGTTTTGATAATGCTTCTAACAATACAGCTGTTGTTGCTGCTTTAAAGGAGAGCCTCAAACCTGTACTTTTTGGTCAATTATTTCATGTTCGTTGTGTTTGTCATATAATTAATTTAATTGTTCAAGATGGTTTAGCTGCTGCAGGAGATATTCTTGTCAAAATGAGGGGTATGACAGCGTATGTTAATAGTTCGGTTCGAGAACACAACAATTTAAAACGTTGTGTGTCAATATAATATGCCTCGCAGGAGAGCAGTTACAGATGTGGTCCATAGGTGGAACTCTACATATCATATGCTTTTACATATTCTGGCATACAAAGAAGTCTATACGCATTTTCTACTAACCTCGTTCCCAGCCGGCTTGCCAACTCAAGAGGAATGGCAGATGGCTACATACCTAGCTGAATTTTTGGAGGTATTTTACACGTCTACCAATTTATTGTCTGGTACGTACTATCCCACCTCTCCTCTCGCTGTAATAGAAATTCTCAAGATGGCTACAATGTTAACAAAATGGAGATATATAGGACCCTTTACGGAAATAGTAAAAGTGATGGATGAAAAGTTTAATAAATATTGGAGTGAACTGCCTGTTATTTTTGTTGTGGCTACTTGTTTAGATCCTAGGTTAAAGTTGCATGGCGTGAACGTCTCGATACAAGAGATATCAAAATTAATGTGCTACTCAGTAGAGGACACAACCAACCTCACAGCGAAAGTGAGCAAGACATTTGAGGAACTGTTCAACTTGTATCGCAATTCTGCTGACGTGCGCAGCCGAGCTTCATCATCGACTGCTGAGAGGCATTATCGCCATACCTTAAGGGCTTTGAACATCTAGTAGCAAGACAACTACCAGGTGAAGGTACTTCTAATTCGGCAGGTTCGTCTACTTTTTCCTCTTTTAATGAGATTGGTGTATATTTCAATACTGATCATTATTCTGATTTATCAGTGGAAGAACAAGTTAATTTTAATTTGTTAAATTTTTGGAAACAAAACCAAAACATGTATAAAACTTTATCCCAAATTGCACGAGATGTACTGCCGGTGCAAGCCTCCACGGTTGCTTCAGAGTCGGCATTTTCAGCGAGTGGGAGGGTTTTGGATGACAGGAGGAGTCGTCTTAACCCCGAGTCGCTCGAGCTATGTGTATGTTGGAAGGATTATCTTGATGCGAAATACCGCGAGCAAGATATACCGATTAATGATAGGAAGAGCAGTGACTCGGACGTTGAAATACTTCCAGAAGATTAGGTAATTTATTTTTATTTTCCTTTTCTCAAGTTTTAAGAATAAAAATTTTCACAAAAAATAGTTTTTTTAGAAACAAGATAGATATTTTTTCATATATATAAAAAAAAATAGGTAACTTCGCCTGTTTGTTTACAAGCAGCCGGTTCCAAGCCCGGATAAAAGAGGAGGGCCTATGAACACATTTATCTTCAATTTAACTTTATCGGTTTGAATATTTGAATGCTAGAAATATTATTATTTACATACATATTAATATTTCTAAAAATTTCACATTCGGAATGTAAAATTTTTGGAAATCAAATGTCTTAAAGGGTTTGTAGCAACCTCTTTGCAGTGGTCATGGTTTTACAATAAAGATAAGGATGTATATAGAAAAGGAGAAAGTAGACAAACTAATCAGAGAGTCACCCATGTTTAACTGCTAGTGCCCCTCTTGTGTAACGGGAACCGTACTACAACATCAATGGGGAACCTCTTACACTAGTTTCATTTGGCGATTGAGGCTTTTGATGTTGCTCCAAGTCTCCAACCATTTAATTTATAAATGTGAATAACAAGGAGTTAAGAATAGGGAAAAAAACCAAAAAAAAAAATTTGGGCCTGGGCCGACCCAAGCCCGGCCCTAAAATATTGGGCCTAGGGCCAGGGCTTGGGCTGGGCCCAAGTATATCAGTTTTCAGGCCCGGCCCAGCCAGGCCCGGTTTCACTTCTTCTGGCCCGGCCCAGGCCCGGTTTCGTTGGAGGCCCGCTGGGCTTGGGCTGGCCCAGCCCATTGACATCTCTATCTTGACTGTTGTTTCTCCTCTTAGCTGTCGCCTTCACCACATGTTGTCACTGTCACTATCTTCTTGCTGTCGTTGCCACCGTAACAATCACTAGGCGACACCACATGCAACCACAAAATGATGAAGAACTGCGACAGAAAAATGCAAGATATAGAGCTAGACCTTAAACCTATTGTCATCTTTCCTTATATCTGAAATAGATTTGTGGTTCTATAGAGAAGGATTTTTAAATCTTCATAATCTTGATGGTGGACTTGTGGTGGTCTTTGTGTGTATGATGGCGGTTGTAGTGTTGCGTCGGCAATGGCGGTTGTAGATTTGGAGATGTTGGACTAGTTGTTGTGGTTGTGGTTATGGTTTTGGCATGGTGGTGGTGGATATGATTTTGGTAGGGGGTATGGTGGCGATTGGCATGGCAGTGGTGGTTGTGGGTGTTGAGGCAGTTTGGTTGGAGTGGTGAAGTATATATACAAGTGTGGCAGTGATGGCAGCCGGTGCAGGTGTTGCCACGGTGGTGGTGAGTACGGGTGTCATGGTGGTTTGAGTGGTTGATGAAGGTAAAAAGGAGGAGAGAGTTAAAAAAAAATTAGGAGTTGCATGGGTGGGTTGGTTAAGTGAGAAAGGTGAAGGTTAAACGACTTGGGTATAAATGAGTGACTTACCCGTTTTCCACCCTTTTAGTTGTTGCTTAACTGGGTTGTTTTTATTAAGCAAATAACAATGACCCATGTCCAGTACCCACTCTCCATTTTCTCTTCATCAAGTACTCAAAAATAACCTCCGCTCATCCTTTCTCATCTATCACAGTCTCTTCTCGCTCACCTGCCATGGCCGACCACCACCACCACTAGCTTTCACCGCCACCTTAAAATGACAACCCACCAATTCTTTTTACACAACCAACATTGACCCAACCCATTGTAGTCCGCCACCACTTTCATCAATACAGTAAATCCTAATATCACCGCCACCACTTTCATCGAAACTTACCTCCAATATCATTTTTTCCGGTCAACCCCGCCGCCTCCACCACCACATTACTGCTAGTCTCCACCGATAATCCCATTACTACTACCCACAGCAAGTGGTCATGACCACCAACACCTACACCCACGATATCCAATACCACCACCGCCATAATGACGCAACCACAGCCACAACCACCACTCTCCCATCGTCACCATATCCAATCCACCACCACCGCCCACCACTGTTACCGCCATCATACCCACGTAACCCACCACTCCAAAGGCCATCACGGTTGCCGCCATCTCCGAGATAAGCATGCAGTTGAAGATCTTTTGTCCCCGCCCCCAAAACAGTATATCTATCAATTTCTGAGCCAAGATCGATGACTCTGATTTGAAGACCTAGCTCCATGTTTTCATCAGAACTATAAACAGATGGCTCTGATTGTGGTTGCGGGTTGGGTATCCTTTCATACTCCAGAAACAGTGAGATGATGACGGAGCAGTGACTGCGACCGTAGTGACCGGTCCAACTTATAAAAAAATTAATTTATTGTATACGTTTCATTAAACTCAAATAACCAATCTAAATTGCACTTAAATATAATTTGGACACACACTTTAGCGCATTTATTGCGTCAAAAACCTAACGCTTCGCTGAGAGTGGAAAATAGCAAAAATTATGAAACACACATTGTTTTGTTTAAGAAATTGATGTAACACATTTAAAACATGTTTAGGACTGATAGAATTTACTGGCTAATTAATATGGTTTAGTAATCTCACCCACCCACCTTATAAGAATTTAGTCCTCAAATTTAGGATATCGTTGAAAAATATTAGAAGTATCAAATACATATTCACCATTCACTATTACATACATCAAAAGCTTTCCTTCACATTAAACATTAGTGAATATGAGTTTTATGAAAATATGGATCGTGTGTGAACATACAAAGTTATACAAGTTTCTAATGGGGATGAAGGTATTATAATTAATCACGATATACGCAATAAAAAATATCAAGCTTCCAAAAAGTTTCTTTTCCATCTCGCCCAAATACCTAAGTAAAGAGGCAACTCCTAACCCCAAATTCACCCCTTAATCAAATACGTTTATGCTACTGAGTGCCTGTTGAGAAGGGGTGGACCTCCCCCATGACCGGAGGAGGGGGGGGCATGGCACCCCTCATTTTTTTTGAAATTCTGCTTTAGTTTCCTAGATAATGAATCAATATATTTAAAATAATATTATGTCCATTGGATTGGAAGCAGTAGCCAATAAAAGGCCTTGCCCTTTAAGCTAAGATCGGAATTGGACTTAACTAACCGTCCTTGGATCCTTCTAAAATGTTTACAAAAATACATTATATTGTAACACTAATTTATTAAGATTTAATTTGTTGTATCTTTCACTCTTTGTGACCTGTCATAGTCATTATCTTCTTTATTTTCTTGCTTTATCTTCATTCTTCTAAACCTCAAAATTTAAATTTCCACATTACAAAAAAAAAAATAGATTAAGGTTCATTCTTTTTTTAAGTTTAAATTCTTATAGTAGGTTAACTTATATGTAACTAATTTACTCATATAGTTAACAATCACATTAGTAATAAATTTATACAGTAAGAGTTAAGCTTTTTCAATGCAAAATTAGAAATTTATTGTTGACTAACCTTAATAGTGACGCTAATTATAATGTGTTTTTGATTATTCATGTTTTCTGTGAACTTGAACCTTTTGAATTCTATTATGTTAGCCATCAATTTTTTTATGATTTTTTGGCACCCCTCGATTAGACTTTTTGGATCCACCCCAACTGTTGTGGAAGGTGCAGCGGCAGGGTGGGGGAGAATTAGGGTTGAAACCCTAATTTGGTAAATGTGAATTTTCAAATTTCTATATGATATATACTTTGTATATACAAAATGAGGACAATATTGACATTTGAAAAATACGTAACGATGACAAAAGAAAAAATGTATATTTTTGTTTAACAGATCAATGATGGAAGGATACGGCTGTTACCTTTTTAAAGTTTGTGTCCTTAACTATAATTTAACCCTAACATCAGGAACATGGGTATAATTAACCCTTATTTTTAACTAGGCTATGTTAGATTTGATAAAGTCATGAGTCCCTTATTGTAAATATGTATATCTCTAGAGGGTAGATAAGTATTTTTCACATTCTTTGTATTACAGCGTAGGATGTAACTTTCCTGTTTTGTGTAATAACAAGAGAGATTGAGATACAGCTTCCTAAAATGGATCTTGCAACAGTGTTTCCATCTTCTTGCAATACCTGTAGTTTACATGGCATCAGAGCCAATTCACATCGATCAAGTTTTTTTGGCTCTTTGATCTCTTCAATTGAGACTCAGAAACTTTGATCAACATCCTTTTCTTCTTCTTCTTTTTGAAATCGGCAAAATCAGATCTTGAAGAAGTTAGTTTCTATTTCGTAGCTTCTACTTTGGATATAAGATTAAGGTCAGCTTTTACTCTTGAAGAAGTTCTTTGCAATTTTTGTGGATTTAGCATAATATGTTTGGCTTGTACCTGTTTTTCTTGACATTTCTGGGGCTATAAATTATCTTCTTCTAAGTATGGCCTCCGAATCCAACCAAGTGACCCACGTTAAATTAAAAGGTTTGAATTATTCTTACTGGTCGTATCTCTTAGAAATATACATAACCGGTAAGGAACTGCGTGGATATTTAGATGGATCAGTTGTGGCTATAAAAGAATCGGATATAAACTATGCAAATTTGCAGCAAGAATGGGAAACCAACAATGCCAGAATTCTGTCTTGGATTAATAATTCTATAGAACCATCTATCAGAATGCATTTCTCAAATTTTACATCTGCAAAAGAGGTCTGGGACTACCTGGAAGGTCTGTATATGCAATCAAACTTTGCGAAGAGATATGAGCTAGAGAATGTGATCCGAGGTGAACGACAAGATGATAAATTTGTTCAAGAATTCTACAATGTGATGAATAGAATTTGGGATCCATTGGAATTGAAAAAATTAGCAATATATCAAAAGGTTTGTGAAGAACAAAAACTTGTTCAGTTTCTTACGGCACTGCATACTGAATTTGAGCCTTTGCGAGGCTCCATGTTGCATCGCTCTCCATCTCCTAGTGTAGACAAAGTTTTGAGTGAACTAGTGGCTGAAGAAACTAGGCTTAAATCATATTTGCTCCATTCCATGCAAACACAATATGTCCTTGTAGTAACACAACGACCTCAGTTCCTTCCACTCGCTCCTTCTCGTGGTACTCCAGCTTCTGGAAATTTTTTGAGTTGCTCTTGATGAATGTAGCTTTTGTCATGAAAAGGGGCATTGGAAACATGACTGCCCCAAACTTCGAAAAAAGGGATCTTGCCATCTCCAAATCATTTTTTGCAAAACTCTCGCAATGCTTAGAGAACAATGAATCCGGGAGCTTTCATGGCTTCAGGCATAGCTCTCGATTCAAGTCATATGAGTGGGGTTACTCATGAAGATGTCCAGTCAATGGTCACTCAACAAATTCAGCAGTTACTTGCTACTTTGCTTAATGCTCAACCATCTAGTCCCACTACTATGTCTGCCTCCTCTGCTAGTGCGCACTCTATGAACCATTCAGGTAAAACATCGTCTTGGATATTTGATTCTGGGGCATCTCACCATATGACTCATGATTCTTCTATTCTTGTTGAGCGCTCTACATCTTTCACTCCATCTTCTATTCAAACAACAGATGGGTCATCTATGGAAGTACATCAATTGATATCCATAGATTCGACTTTATTTCCCTCTAGACAACTTTGTGTACCTAATGTTTTACATGTTCCAAAATTATCTATAAATCTTCTCTCTATTAGTCAGCTTACTGATGCCGAATGTGATGTCATTTTTTCACCTTCTGGTTGTGTTGTTCAGGATCGACATACAGGGAGGCAGATTGGGACAGGCTGTAGAGACGGGGGACTCTACTTTTTGCAAAATCTTTTTGTTTCAGTTAAACAAACACTTGTCTCCATTTCAGCTATGGCATTCTAGGCTAGGTCATGTCTCGGGTTCTCGTCTGAAATATACGGTATCCAATGGTCTTTTGGGTGATATTTTGTACTGTGATGTTTCAAATTGCAAGGGCTGTAAGCTCAGAAAATTTAATGCTCTTCCTTTTCGCAAAAGTACTTCTGTTTCTTGTGTTCCTTTAGACCTCATACATTCTGATGTTTCGGGCCCCTCCCCTGTTAGAATAAGAGGTGGATCATCCTATTACGTTTCATTCATTGATGATTATACTCCTTTTAGCTGGGTGTTCCTAATGCATCATAGATCTGAATTTTTCAAAATTTATTCAAACTTTGTTGCAATGGTTAGAACCCAATTAATTCTACCATCAAAGTGTTTCGAACAGACTTGGATGGGGAATATACATACAGTCCTTTTTTTAGAGCTTTTAGCTTCTCAAGGAATAATTTCGCAATACTTTTGCAGGGAAACACCCCAACAAAATGGTAAGGTTGAAAGGAAACATCAACATATCCTTGAGACAGCTCGATCTCTTTTGCTATCAGCTTTTGTTCCGAGTTCATTTTAGGGTGAAGCTGTCCTTACCTCTGTGTACTTAATTAATCGCATACCTACTTTTGTAAATGGAGGCTTCTCCCCCTATGAAAATTGTTTGGTATTCGCCTAGATTACTCTGAACTTAGAGTATTTGGGTGTACTTGTTTTGTTCTTCTTCCTAAGAATGAGCGAAATAAATTGACAACTCGATCTTCTTTATGTCTGTTTTTGGGGTATGGTATCGAACAAAAAGGTTACAGATGTTATGATCCCATTGCTAAGAAACTTCGTTTATCTAGACATGTTTCATTCTTAGAGCATATTCCATTTTACTGTCTTCCTCCATCTCTTACAGCAACCAAGGAAGAAATTATTCTCGATCCTTTTGCAAATTTTGAGACTGTGTCTAGTCATGTAGATTCTAGTCCTGAAATTGTTGTGCCAGATGAAGTCTTTTCTTCTCCTTTACCATTCCCAAGTGATACCCCTTCACTACCAGAGTCCATTGCTGACCCTGATGATGCTCGTCCCTCTCCATCACAAGTTGCTCCAAGGTATCCTTCTCACTTTCACCATCCTCCTTCTTGGCTAAAAGATTACAGAACATGTTTTTCTTCATCTTACCAATCATTTCTTAGTTCTATTTATTCTCTTCATGAGCTTGTTTCTTATAAGGAAGCCAATCATGTTCCTCATTGGCAACATGCTATGCATGAAGAACTTCTTGCACTTTAGAAAACTCACACTTGGGATTTGGTAACTTTGCCAAATGGCAAAGAAGCTATTGGGTGTAAATGGGTCTATAAAGTCAAAACCAACTCAGACGGCACCATTGAACGATACAAGGCTCGTTTAGTGGCAAAAGGGTACTCTCAAGAATATGGAATTGATTATGATGGAACTTTTGCCCCAGTTGCCAAGATGACTTCCGTTCAGCTCTCATTTCTGTTGCAGCCAAACAGCAATGGCCCATATATCAAATGGATGTTAAAAATGCTTTTTTGAATGATGATTTACAAAAGGAAGTTTACATGAAGCCTCCACAAGGCCTTCTTTGTTCCTCCACTCAAGTTTGTCTTTTACACCGTGCATTATATGGTCTTAAACAAGCACCACGTGCTTGGTAAGTTTCGCCAAACCATGACGTATATTGGTTTTTCTCAAAGCTTCCATGATCCTGCTCTTTTTTATTCTACTTCTCAGTGTGGTAGGATCTTATTACTGATATATGTCAATGATATTATTACTGGAGATGATTCATATGGAATATCTAAGTTGAAAGACCACCTGTATGATAAATTTGAGATGAAAGACTTGGGCCTTCTTCGCTATTTTCCTTGTATTGAAGTTGCTTACTCTCCAAAAGGATATCTTTTATCTCAAACCAAGTATGCGAATGACATTCTAAGTCGTGCTAAATTAACTGAAGTAAAGGTGGTTGATACTCCTCTTGAATTTAATGTCAAGCTTTGCCCCATGATGGTACTCCTTTGCATGATACTACCTTGTATCGCTAGATCGTTGGATCCTTGGTATATCTTACCATCACCCGACCTGATATTACTTATGCAGTCCATGTGGTTAGTCAATTTGTTTCGGCTCCTCGCTCAGTTCATTAGTCAGCTGTTGTTCGTATCTTGCGGTATATTGATGGCACATTGTCCCAAGGTTTGCTCATCTCTTCTTCTCCGGATCTTGCTCTAAGTGCTTATTCGGATGCAGATTGGGCAGGTGATGTCTCTGATCGTAGGTCTACAACAGGGTTTTGCATTTTTCTTGGTGACTCTCTTATATCTTAGAAATGCAAGAAACAAAGTGTTGTTTCTCGCTCTAGTTCCGAAGCTGAATATCGTGCCATGGCCAATACAACGGCAGAAATTGTTTGGGTTCGATTGTTACTACATGATATGGGTGCTACACAATCCTCTCCTACGCCTATGTTCTGTGACAATAAAAGTGCCATTGAAATTGCGCACAATTCAGTCTTTCATGAACGGACAAAACACATTGAAATTGATTGTCATTTTGTTCGTCATCACTTCCACCAGGGCACTATCACCCTTCCATACGTGTCTTCATTTACAAGATTTCCATTAAATCTTCTTCCAAACTTATAGATAGTCGCACATTTTTCCAATTCTTCGAATCACTCTAGTCCTCATGTTGTTAGTTGTCCTGCCAACTAGAACTCATGGGAGAAATAACAGTCCTTCCTTCGATCTTCCTTTGAGCAGTTGCACTTACATGAATCTTTAAGTTATTTGTATTCGGTTAGCATGTCGGTTTGATGAAGAAAGTAAGTAGGTGGATGCTGGCTTGATTTCTTTTGAATCAGACAACCAACACACTGTCTTTCTGTCAGCATGGCAACGTGGATTCGATGCCCACTCAACTCAAGCTATCACCATTCTCAGGCGAACAGCACGGGATCACTCTCATCAGTTCATAATCATTAGTTAATGGAAGTTATGGTTCACATTGACGTGGGTTTCATTTATTTAGAACTTTAAGCATCTAAACAGAAGATCGATACTTATATGTTTTGTTTATATTTGGACCTGCGCAGCAATAGCAAGGAAAACTCATATTTGCTTAAGATGGCACCATCCATCGCAAAAGCAACATGTTAAAACTAACGACAGCGTATCTTGGTAAAGATTCCAAAACTTTTTCTTATGAAGAAAATTTGACTGCTACCCAGGTTGTAGGAATCTTTCTTCAACCTCGTATATAGTGACAATCAAATCGTCGTTAAACGTTTCTAGTGACTTTTCTGCTTACACTTTTAACGACAATTTTTAACATCATCTTATTAGTGTCACTAATTAAAAGCCACTAAAAACGTATAGCGACCATTAAATGTCGCTACATGAGAAGTAGGAGATAAATTCCTTAAAACGGGATAGCAGCCAAATCTTTTCCTTTTCTTTTTTTTTGGTTCATATTAGAATTTTAGTATCTTGTGTATTCGTTGGGTTGTAAATTTTGTTTTACTCCGTCTTTTATTCAAGTTGGAGAATCGCATCGATAACAAAGCCATACAAAACATATATATTCGGCCTTATAGCCAATAGGGAACCTGTACAGGTAAAAAAAAACCATTGAAAGTTTCATGAGATGCTCTCAGTGCCAAGATCTTTGGCAATACCAAATTGTAGTCATTTTTTAGTAAGGGTGATCCTGCCTCAATGAGAAGGCTATGATCTAGATTCCTATTGTATTCTATATAAAAAGTATTGAGTGGTGCAGGACCATTAGATATACAGTATAATAACTCCATGTCACCCTTAGCTCCTCCCATCGCATGAGTCCCCCACTATCCGACCGTCCTTAATTACTGATTAATGCAATTATCTTAATCGAACCAAAAAAAAAGTTTCTCTTCCTGCCGATGCAATTATTTTAATTGAACCAAAAAAAAAAGTTTCACTTCTTGCCGGTGACGGTAAAAATCATTGACACAACATATTTCGAGTTTTTGACCCATCCCTCCGATTGTAAGGGGCGGGAGGAGGGGGAGAGAGAGAGAGAACTTTTGGCTACAACTCCCTTTATACGACGACCGTTACTGGTCAGATATGTTTTGAAAAGTAATGAACTGAAGCTGCTAAAAAATCGTTGAAAGTGCTTGCAAAAGTAACACTAACCATGCTTAACATTTGGATCGTAGTTTTATGGAAGATTGCAACCTCCTGCTACAACCGCTGTTAGAGCAAAGAAAATTTAAAGAGCAGACCATGCACGTTCCAGTCATTCTACCAAATTGTAAGTTTGTAACATCAAAATGATGGCCCGCCCCTTCACCAAAAATTCTGCGGGTCTTTTCTTTGTGCGTTGGGGGAAGCTGGGCAAGGGCCAAGTCTACACTTCCTTTGCTAGAAGGCTAATTTTTGGTGTCTAGCAACACCAAAAACAAAATTCTAAAAATGACCTAAACTTTTATTTTCCTGCCAATCATTTGAGGACTGGAAAAGGAAAAACACAACTTTTATCCAACATTCATGCCAACCTTTTGGTGTGATTTGGGTGGTCTCATCATTCCAAGTGATAGAGAAGAGGATGGAACGAAACGACGATATGAAGCCATTCAATTGGGTTGCATGTTTGTAACGCGAATCGACTTCCCTTGCATTGGATGCCGTAACAACTTTCAATATATACACCTCTAGCAACAAACTTAAAACTGTAAAAGACTGGAAATGGAAGGCACATACATGGGTTCAGATGATAGAAGCAGAAGGCAGAAATGAAATTGCAAATCCACCACCACAGAGATGCAAGCTGCCAGTCTCGATTCTGTTCTTATAACCAATCCTGTCAAACAACAAGCTTTCTCTGCGGCCCCCTTTCACATATCCATCCAGGTCGCAATTTGATCTCACCATATTTGAATTGAGGTCATCTTTATCAACGCCTTTCTCGAAGTTTTTGATGTAACTCCTAATCTCTTCTTGAATCCCAACATTTTCAGTTGGTTCTTGACCAAGCGAGAACTGAAATGTCCTTTGCCGTTCTGTATTCATGCCTCTTCGACTACCTTGATTAATCATGGGTTCATTACTGCTGCTGTTAGCGGTCAAAGATGAGTCCCTGCAACTCTGAGTGAGCTGACCATAGCTGACTGCATCCTGTAAGAACGAAAATTTATTTACGCCAATTTAAAATGGTGGAGCTATTCCCTGCACCCTCTTTGCTATTTACACACGCTTTTTGATGCTAAACCTTATTTAGCCAAAAAAATGAAAAAACTATGGCTTTTAGCAACAAGAAGAACGTAAATTTTGGTCAACGCTACAGGTATATTTTAGAATGTACACGAAAGGGTCGAGGCAGATGTTAGTTAGCAGATCTCTTCTTATCAAGCCTCACAAATAAAGCTAAAGTAGTTTCCCTTCCTCTAATTAGGGCTGCATGCACTTTACCACCCTTGTCCAAAATTATGCGCAAAAAGTTTGAAAATGCTGTTACTGTGGAAAATCCAGCTGGGGTGGGTGGCGAGGGTTAGGGGAAGCCGCCATTGCAATGTGGCTTTTTAGAAGAGAAACTCTTTCTCTTCTTTTTTATCTCATTCTTTGGTTCCTTTGTTCATTCCCCCCAAAAAAGTAAAGAAAACTCCAGCAAAAATGATATAAAGAAGTGAAAATGCAGTGCTTTCCCAGCAAAACTTTAGAGACGATTTCCTACATGACGGTAGCAGTTCCATAATCTGTAGCAGCTTATGGCCCTATACCAAGATGAAGGATAACCATAACAATTGCATCCAGTGAAAATCTAGGCGACCTGGAGTACCTTCAGTGTATTTACGTATGTACAAGTGAATTCAGACTAATAATGTTTAGCAAGAAAGCACAAAAAGAGAGGAAACAATGATAAGAGCAGGTGGATTCTTAAGAAGAGAAGAGC
This sequence comes from Escallonia herrerae, assembly GCA_033070095.1. Taxonomy (NCBI): domain Eukaryota; kingdom Viridiplantae; phylum Streptophyta; class Magnoliopsida; order Escalloniales; family Escalloniaceae; genus Escallonia; species Escallonia herrerae. The sequence goes on along the minus strand of JAVXUP010001437.1, from coordinate 166,136 downwards.
TTTTTGTTTCCTATGTCATTCTTAACAGTTCAAACAAACTTTCTTTGCTTGTTCCCACGACAAAGTAAAGAGGCTTCCAGCAAAAATGATCTACATGCTTTACTTAATATCAACTGAGTAGCCACCTTGAGCCCAAAAGACAAAGGTTGAACAAGTCCAAAAGATGGTCAAAACCAGACAAAGAAGTTAAAAGTAACGTTCTTCCAGCAAACTTAAGATGATCTACTACACCACTGTAGCGGTCTTTGTTGGATATTGTTCAACCTAACTGTAAACTTTCTCTACTTTAGTCAACCCATTCATAGGACCAATCGCGCCCCTGCCTACAGCATTCCTGCCCCGGCCTTTTCGTCCTACAAAATTGATTTGTCATGGATTGCCCTATACCAAGACAAAGCAAAACCAAAAACAATTGTGCCTGGGAAATTCTAGGTGCCGTGGAGTGCCTTCAGCGTATTTACTTAGGCCTAAGTATTCAGCCTAATTATGTTTAGCAGAAAGCAAGAGCAACAATGATAAGATCTGGGAATCTGAACGAGAGTTACCTAATACCCCTCCCCTGCTAGCAGACTGCAAACTGGTATCTGCACCCCGAATTGTGCAACTCTACAGTACTGGTACTCTAAATCCAGCGAACCGAAAACGCGTACACAAAATCCTGGTATAACTGGTGTTCTATGTAATTTCATATGAAAAAGTCGGATAAATATTAGTGAATAGATACTAAATCTTTCTTCTTCCCAAACCTTTCTTGGTTTTTCTTTATTTTGGGGACATGCAAGTTAAGTGACATATACACATTACCTTCATATAACTATCTATATATACTGCCAAAAGGAACCAAAGAAGCAATCCTAAGCAAAACACAACCGCAAATAGCAAACCCACTAAGCTCACCCCCCACGTACCACGCACCCACATATTGACGAACCACGTATACCTACCACGTAGCGACGCAAATCATGCAACACCGATCTGAACTCAATGACGGGTCTTAGATTGTCCATGGGAGGACCAGATTCCAATTAAACAATCAGGTAAATACAAATAATAGTGCTTCCCATAAGTATTACTCCCTCCGTTCCTAAATAATCGCTCAACTTTGACTTGGCACGCATATTAAGGATATAAGTAATATACTGTGTTTCCTATTCTAGCCCGAGAGAGGGGGGAGGGAGAGAGAGGGAGAGAGAGAGAGAGAGAGAGAGAGAGAGTGGGCCAGGAGAGAGAAAATGTGTTAGTGGAAAATTAAATGTAGAGAGAGAAAGGGGGAAAGAAGTGCGTCAGGAGATAGAAAATGTGTTGGTAGAAGATTCGATGTGGAGAGAGAAATAAAATAAAAAAAAGTGCAGAAAGGGTAAATATGGAAATGCACCTACAACATCTTTCATGATTTGGAAAGTGATCAATTATTTTGGGACAGTCCAAAAAGGAAAACTGATCAATTATTTAGGGACAGAGGGGGTATAAATGAAGGAGAAAAAACACTCATATTCTCATTGCCTTTCAAAAGCAAAAATGAAGCCATTTTGGCAACGTTCCTAATGGTTGGGAAGCATTGATCCTTGGTAGCTGTCATGTACTTGTGTGGACGCTAGAGTAGGGGTCTACAGGGGAACTATAGGTGTTGGACCATGCAACACCAAGCCTAATGCCACCGCCTAATGCACTAGGCCTTGCACCGACTCTAACATCATCCGACACTTTGGGGATCTATTGGGAAAAGGGCTGAGCCTACATTTAGGTATAGACGTATAGTCGGTCATATCTGTTGTGAGAATGTCCATGGATCCGTGGCAAGTGGTATCAGAGCCACACCCAATTTCCTACTAGAATGTTAGCGCAATAGGCAACAGTTTGTAACGATGGCGAGCGCGGCCGCTGGGGGGGGGGGGGGGGGGTACGTGAGGAAGTCGCAAAGAGCCGTTATAGCACGTGGGGTGCTAGCGTAAGACGGGAGTCATGGGAGTCATTTCATCCCCCATGCGAGCGCGTGTTAGCTTGTCACACGGACTCATTGTGTAAGCACCTAACGCAGGGGAAATGTAGGTGTTGGACCAACAATGGGCCTGGCGTGTAATGCCACACCTAATGCGCTAGGCTTTGCACCAACTCCAACATTACCTAGAGACTAGGGGAGATATATTGGGAGAAGGGCCTGAGGGCCTCATTTAGGTATAGCTGGCTGTATCTGCGTAAGAATGTCCCTGAGTTTGTCACAAGTGGCTTGGGTAGTTTGAGCGTGGTAATGGTTACTTCTTAGTTGCAGGAAACTCCTATTATGGTGACGTTTCTCTCTCGGAAACTCACTTTTGCGATCCCAAGTTAGGAGCTCCATGGGATCTCATCCCAAACTAAGATGGGAACATGATCCCGCTAGTTGGATAGAGATGCATGGAACAAGTGATAGAATACATGAAAATCAAGCTCTTTTCAACTCAATTCCCTGTTTCTCTCTTCTTTCAAGTCCTTAAAGTCTCCTTGTCTGTTGTTGCTATCTATGTAAACTATGCTAAACAAATGATAATACTCTTTACGCATTTATTTATTCAAGCCGCTCCCAACCTCAGATTCTTCTTGGTGCTTACGCTTCCCCTCCCCCGCCCCCGCTCCCGCTCCCGCACCCGCCCCCGCCCCCGCCCCCGCTTTGTGCAACTAAGGGTTACTTGAGCTGATGGCATCTCTCGTAAGATTGTAATTTTACATGTGTCAATGTATGGGTATGCACATTGGTTCTTCAAAGTGGCTCTGGTATGGTTGACCATGGTAGTGGTTGACTAAGATATGGGATGATGGCATGTTTAATGGGATTGCAATTAAGATGCGATTGTGTCTGCACATGTGGTCTGTGAATGTGTGTGTCAAAGGAAGAGTGTGTGCGTTTAATATGATGGCAGCGTTGAAGGTGGTGAAATAACGCATACACATGGTACTCTCGATGAGTCAAGTATGACAAACCAAATGAAATGGTCAACCCAAAGAGTGATTTTGTGAAGAAATATTAGTACTACCGATTTTTTAACCTTAATAAAAGAGAACTATCCCAAAACTTGGACATCTTGAGGGCCTCTGTAATTTCAAGAAATGCGGGGGTATCGAAACGACAAGAAAATCATGCAAATTGTGTATATCTTACCCTAATTAAAAAGCAACCACTTTTAGTTAAATTACACCTTTTTCACCTCTTCAATAACCCTCTTTAAGTTACGCAACTTTGGCAAATTTGTTAAGATTTCGGTCCCAGTAGAGGGAAAAAGCACTTTGCCCCCCTTACTGTGCCTCTGCCTCAGGTGCAATATGCTTGTGTCTCTGTGCTGTCGTTTTAGCAAAGGTCATGGGGAATGGAAATGAGGTAATTATGAGGTTGGGCGTGGTTATATGGCATTGACATGATGGTGGTGATTGCGGTGGCTATCTTCTGAACAAGTGTTGTGGAGGTAGCCTGTTGTGTAAGTCATGCGAAGGTCATTCTAACAGTAAAGATATATTTGAGATCCAAAAATCTCCCACCTAAAACCCAGTTTAGCTGGATATTTTGTCCATTTAGCCCAATGCAATAGTAGTTTTATTGCGACTTTTTAACACTTGGACGGGGCAAATTGCACTTTAGGCATAGAATAGAGGGGCAAGGCGCTTTTTCTTCCGCAAGAAAAGTGGCAATGTTACAGGCAAAACAGGATATTGCCACAGGCAAAACAGGAATTACAGCCAACGGACAGAGTACTTTAATCTAGGGATCTCCACTTCTAGAACATCCACCAAATGGCAACTCTCGCGCATAAAATGAACCTGATGCCAAGGTTTAAATAAACTAGCTACCACTTCCATCAGATGATTAGGGATTTGGATGGATGAAGCTTCTGAAAGGCTTCGAAGATCTAATTTGTCTGCTATTATGAGTAACCCAAAGTTAAATGGCCAAAATTCCTAGAGGCACCTATGTAGCATGCCCTCAATAGCCTTTAATGAGAAATGAAAGTCTTCTAATGCCTTCGTAGGTCAACATAGTCTCAACACTTAGAATATTCGAATATAAAAAGTATGTGCCGAGATTGAACCTTTTTATGGCTAAGGCCATGACCTTCTTGGGGTAATGATGAGATGCAACCCGCTGTGACAGTGCCCCCAACTGAGTTAAAAGGTGGATCTTCTGCTGCTGAGAAATCAGAACTATCAAATGTCGATATGGATACACATTCGTCAAAATATGACATGGCGTCCTCTGTCAAGCGTTTTGACATCTTCTTTCTTTCACTGCTAGTCTGTCAACGGATGTAGAAAACAATATATCAGAACCAACATAAGCTTAAAAACAAGAACACTGACCACACGCCAGTTGTATTAAAAAAAAGTGTAAACACCATGTTAACCAACTATATAATGCCAATGTCTGAATTATCAAGGTGAAATGTTGTGTAGAGACGAAAGTCTTACCACTAAGTGCCATATGATAACTGAACTAACAATAATTATTTAAAATTTTCTAGTAGTTCAACAAGCAACCCATTTTCTTCAAAGAAACTATGATTTAGAAGTTTGCATTCATTTCTCATGGAAAAAGTAAATAATGCAACGAAAATGAAAAAGATTACAATATCGTAACCAAAAGACGGCCATTAACCCAACAAGGGGAACAGGAGCTGTGATATGCTTAAACCCAACCTGTATTTCAGAGTTGGTCAATCTTGCACTACATAGCTCATTTTGGAATTTGATGCAAAGAAATATCAGCAATGTAAGCAATATGCCCTACTCTTCTGCCAAGACGTGATCTCTGCACTGAAGATGTCTTTGGATCTGGAAGTGTCTCTTTCAAAATTCTAGAAAACTCCTGTCCACGGTGCTCCTCAACAGCAAGATCTGCTCGAAGCTTTCTAGCCCGTTCTTGGGACTGCATGTTATAGAAACATTGAAGTATCCGAATTTAGAAAAACGCCACAACCATGACAGCCTTCATAGTAGTCATGCAAGATAACTTACTCTGGATAATATCATTTTAACATGCAAAGTTATTGCATGGTCTAGAAAGCTGAAACATTGCAGACAAGTGGCAATATACTGTAGCGGCTTCATCAGCTATTCAAATGACAAGGCAAACTATATACCTATCGCCTAGCAAAACAAGACGGCTAAACTCATAGAAAAGAGTTCCTAATGTACCATGAGTTTCTAAAAAAGAAGTTGATAGTAAATAGAACAAAGGGTCTCAATTATTGCATAGTTCACAAATTTTATGCACTTGGAGACAGTTTGAAATGCTGGCCTACAAGGAATCATTTAAACAAACATTGCCTGACTCTTGTCCATGCTTGTAGCCATGGCGACCTCAACCTATATTCATCATATCACTAGCTAATGCAAACAGGGGCAATGGGAGAACTCAAACTGAATAACTAGCTAACCAAGCCAAGTATTCCACGCCCTTATAAGCCCCAGAATATCCCCATTCCTAGTCAAAGTAGGACTGCATCATTCGCCTTAGTTTGAAAGCCTAGCATCTCTGCAAGGAGGCTACCAAGCCTCAGGCACGTTGACCAGTGTTGGGACTCCTCATGCATGTTGGCCACTGTTGAAGTGGACACAACCCAGGAGTAAAAGAGGACCCACAAGGCGAGGCATGGCACCACTCTGATCCTAATTGATGCAAACAGGGCCAGCCAATGTGGGACTGCAACACTAAGACTGAAGAGAGAGATCACCTCGTCAAGTTTTCTTGAATATTCCCTTCTGATATCCAACACTAGTTCAACAGCCCCAGGATTAACCAAGTCAGGAGGAATATCAGTAACGTCTGCAGTAGCAAGGGCAGTAGCATTTCTCCTCCGGATTGCCTGAAGTCATAACAATCAAAAGAGATGTGAAAGATGGGTAAAACACACGACAGCACTTAGCGGAAAAACTATCTTTCATTGTTCGGATAAGCAAATGAAATTGCCCTTCAGTTGCAAGGAAGAAAGCAAAAGAGGTAAAATAGCTTGTGTCTAAGTACCTGTAGTTCAGGATTTTACCTAATGGAGTTCTTCTACCCTGATCGTAAATTAAAAAACTTCGGCTGTTTCTGGTTAATGTTTCTTCCAGAAACGTGATGGAACGGGGAGAAGGGAAGGTGCGATCAGCTCTTGGCCTTTGATCTGTTATTCTGAAAAGTAGCAATTGTTGGTTTTACCATTTTGTGGGGTTATAATTTTGGTTTATCAATTTATGGTTTATCATATTACTGTATTGGATGGGTTATTTTTTGGAGGTTTTGATGGAATTATAATATTGATTCAAAAAATTATCATTTAAGGTGTGTAAGCCCAGTTACAATGTGGTGGGCATTTGGATTTGTTACAGGATCGCTTTTGTACAAAGGGTTTAGTGCGTTCTCCATTCTTATTGTTTGGTATTTGTTGGCACCTTCTGCTGAGTTCAATTACACCTTTAGTCGCCATCGTAGCATTGTGGTAATTGTAATCTCGGTTGAGTTTCTGGACTAAGTACTTCTGCTCTTGCAATTTCCCTTATTTATTATGGGATTCAAGCACAACTTGCATCTTTACACCTTGGTGATGTACTCATACATTTTAATTGTTATGATTATGATCACCCATTGTAACAATCCTTCAAAAGGGGAATCTTTTAGACTTTTGTAGTCACCTAGTGACTTTTGGATAGCCTGCTCAACAATGGCTATTACGCTTCCGATATGCATTTTGTACGCTTTATGTTCGCTTCAGATCCGTTGGACCACTCAATAATCAGCTTGTACGCTTTAACAGTCACATTGCTTGCATATTCGGGTTACCTGGCACTTGTTTGGCATTTGCTTTGGCTTAATATTCGACTTTATTATGCGTCATCAATGTTTCATTATCGTCTGTTTCCCCTTACTGCACTATTCGAGCTCACCCTAGGCTTTCACCTTGTTCCTCCCCACCAGGTAGAGTTGATTAGTGGCTTTGTGAGCTTTGGAATTTAAGGATTTATGTTTAGCTTTATTAACAAAACCATTAGCTTGTTAATTTTCCTTTGAGTTTTGCCCAGATAAGGGTAAGTTGATATGCATAGAACATTGTGATTTGAGTTTTGCCACTGGTATATACATTTTTTCCCCCAGATTGGATTTTCTGACAAGAGAATGAATCTCTTTGGAACTGTGAACTGAAAGACATTATATCCTGATGGTATTAGATGCTCTCTTAGTGCCTGGTTTGCTTGGATACAGTGAAAAACTACTTTATATTAGGACTTTTCATTTAGGTTGCAGCTACGTAAACTTATTGATACAGATACAGGGATGTGGATGTCCATAGCAAACGTGACTCCAAAACTTAACGTAGTCTGCTTGTGTGCATAAATTTGAACGAATCAAGTCACATTTGTATAAAGATAGGACTATATTAAAAGAATGTATCGCCTGAATGATGAACAATAGCAGTTATATGGCACATACAAGCATTTTACTTTCCACATTGCAACTTTATTAATCATATTCTACTCAGAAAATTTCAATCTACTACTTATATTGTAGATCCGAAAGCAAGTTCCGAATAGGATAATTCAATATTAGCAGGAAAAGAAGATAACAAACTGAGATGCTCATGGATTAAACTACACTTACCACAAGAGTCACTTATTCAAATTGATATACTGATGCCAATCAGCAATTCAAGTTTGCTGGCACTACTTAAAAATAAGGACACTATTACTTGACCAAATTTAAGAACTTACGCTTTCAAGATCATTTTGAATATCAGAGATAGCACGCCTAACTTCAGTTTGAACGGTTTCATATATTCCACTGACAGCAGTGTCACCTCCCAAACTATCGCCCTCAAATGACTGCGTAGTGCAAAAGAAAGAATAATTAACCAATTACCAACTCAAATATATAAATCAACTTCCAAATCCCAAACTAGCACTGCAGAAGTAAAGCCATGAGTCTAAACGCCGTTATTAAACTGTAACTGTAAAGTGTCACCCAAAGCTTCACCTTACCTTCATCTGTTCAAAGACAGCCTTAATAGTTTTCTCTTCAGCCCCTGACAAAGAACTGGTCGAGACTCCATCTTCCCAACTTTGATTTTGCAAGCTGAACTGGAAAACCAAGCACATCGAACAGGTTAATAGCATTATCAAAAACTGTAGCGATCACCATCCAAATCACACAACTAACTAAAATATGTACAGCTCACAGCAGAATCATCTGAAGCCACTGGATGGCGTCTTGATTGCAGATTCCTCGCCCGATCTCGCATATTCCCCACATTTCTCACCAGATGGTCTCCATTAACATTCTTAGAAATTAGGTTCGAATCGCTTCTATTCCGATGCTTTATTAATTTAACAGAGTCTTGTTCCACCTCACTCTACAAAGAAAAAGACGGACAAATATTTTCATGCAATAAATCGACGATTCAAGAAGCCAAAAGTAGCATATTTTAGACTCCACTTTGACTTTTTCATCAGTTCTAGGATACACTTTGAACATCTAAACATGGAATTAAACAAAATAGTATCTATCTAGAAATCAAATATGTATTGTTTGACAAGGGTAAACCATTGTGTAAATTCGATGATTACACGTTCAAACTCTATCTAGGTTTCTCAAGTTTAAGTAGGACAAAAAAATCTACTCACTCCGTTCCATTGTGTTTTCTCCCTTCAACTTGTTGAAAATTTTAGGAGATGTAAACATTGAAGTGTACTCAAAGAGCAGTCATAGATTCAATAAGTACCGTTTGGCAAGTCAAGTTACGGTAGAACAATAACAAGTAAAATCAATGTTCACATCAACCAAAACTATCGTAGATTCGCAAAAAGTGAAATAAGTACCGTTGGACAAGTCAAGTTATGGTAAAACAATAACAAGTAAAATCATCAATCTTCACATCAACCAAAAATATCGTAGATTCCCAAAAAGTCAAATTGGAATAATTAAATGGAACGTTGGAGTTGCAGCTTTTTGACAGGGGTAGTAAAACCAATGTGAAAATTCAATGATACATGCTCAAACTGAATTCTAGGGTCTCGCAAAAAAGTCTAAGCGGGACAAAAGTTATGAAACGGAACCGAGAACAAGTCAGGAGCCCAAACCTCGTGGGCTCGGTGAAGAGGAGGTCCCCTCGACACTGACCGGCCCCGCCGGCCCGTGTCGACCCGAGACAAACTCCGGCCCATCTCTTTCTTACTCCCGACATCGGGATTCCTCGCTACCGGCCGGCCCCTCTGGCCATCAACCGCAGGTCTCGAAGTCAAAGCCCCGAAGACCCTTGACGAGCTCTCGGCGAATTCGGTCGACACGTCGGCGTCCGGAGATCCCGCGTCTCTGCCGGGCGGGGAGCCGGAGCTCCAGAAGAGAGGGTTCTCGCGCTTGTTTGAAAATTCCGAGGGTACGTGGAGCTGGGAGCGGGACACGGCGCTGACGCTCGACGATCTCCTCCTCCTTTCTGGGTTAGGCTTGGAGTGGCTGGATTTATCGGGAGTAGGGCTTCCTCGTCTGGAGCTGGACCGGAAGGCGGCAGTAGCCATTTTCCGTAATGCCCAGATTGGAATTCAGGGGGAGCGAGGAGGATCTTCTGCAAATCCGGCAGGGGAATTTCCAAATGTGGGCGATGGAGGGGGAGAATTTGTTGGTATTTACGGCAGCACTACAAGTGTGTGTGTGTGTGTGTGTGTGTGTGTGTGTGTGGGATCAGCCAACGAACAAAAGACAAATATGGAAACTGAGGATTGGAAGAAAGGGATGGTTTGGCTTCGTGAGGATGAGGGTAGTTTAGGAAACGAGGAAGCAGGGTTGGATTTACAATCTTACCTTCGAGGGTTAAGATATAGTTGGAAAAAATATTTTTTTTTCTTAAATACAGTTCGCTCGATGAGAATGAATGAATGAATAGAGTGATTTAAAGAAGAATAAAAGTATAAACAGTGTTTGATAAATAAAAATTATTGTTTACGATAAGTTGTATTGAAAAATAAGGTCGTGCACTCAATTTTTAAGATTTTTGGGATGGTCATCATGTACTTGCTATCTCTTTTATCTCGCAATGCATAAAACTACCCTACCCGATCGTTTATTTTGTCCACGATGATTTTAAGAAATTCTTTCCCTTTTTAGAATTTTAAATGGACTCATTGCATAGTGTACTAAATTATGTCCCATGTTGGCACAAACTATGTTCATGATTCTTCATATTTTTCTGTAACTTTATATCTTTGTCAAAAAAAAAAAAGTTCTTTTTTGACTTTTTTAATCAGGTTATGAGTTAAAGAACTCTTTTTAGGTGGCTACGAGTGACTCGACATTAAGGTTGTCGTGGGAGGCAACGCCATGGTGTTGCTTTAAGCGTTGCTAAAAATTAATATCGTGAGCTTAATTCTCTTAGATAGAAGGACCTAAATCAATGTAGCACCGGAGAGAGTTAATGCTCAAAAAATGATCTCTTGCAGTGACTCTCACTTCAAAGGATTGTTAAACGAATATAGTGAGTGAGAGAGCGAAAGATAATAATGTAGAGTGTAATGTCATTGTAAGATTGTATATAACGACTCATCAAGGCTGTCGAAAAACTAGACGATGTTTTTTAGTATGAAAAGCTACCTCAGTAGATAGATGGATGATTTTTAAAATCATGTGCTAGTTTTTTAATGGATGATTTTTTTTTTTCTTAAGATCATTTCAACCATTTTTTTGCCTTTGAAAAAAATCAGTCAGATTGATTTGCATATGAAAAGCTGTACCAAAGCTAAGAGATATAATTGCAATTGGATTGCTTTGAAAATTAATGGCAATGATTTGAACCCCGGGGGGCCAATTTGCCAACCAGTTCAGCTGTTCATCCTTAGAGTCAAAATAAACTCTCTATATCAAAATTTCAGGCTGTCTTGGTTTTTTAAAAGTGTGTTTTCTAGTGATTCTTTGGAAGAAATGTCTCTTGGAAAGTTAGAGATGCACTGCAGATCTCAAGAAGACTTACCCAGCTCAGAAGGTTGGAAAAAGATCCTTATTCTCTTGTCTTTGATTCCTTTAACTATTGGTCTTCAAGCTTTAGTAAAGGGTTTGAACGTTGGATGTCCTTCAAAATCTTACTCACTCTCACAGCAAAATTAATGATTGTGATCATCAAAGTCAAGATTTTCATTCTTCTACAGTGATTTTTCAGTCATTCATAAAAGAACTTTAGAGAAGGCTTCATTATTGAGTGTCTGGTCCATGTATAATCAAATCATCACACACTTTGATTAGCAGGATACCTTTGTTCATTATTGAGTGTCTGGTCCATGTATAATCAAGTCATCACACAATTTGATTAGCAGGATATCTTTGTTCATTTTGATCACTATAAATGTGATTGTATCTAGACTTGGAGTTATCGTCTCGAAAACTTCATCTATTGGAGGCTTCGGGTTATCGTCTCTAGAACTTCATATATTCGATGCTTGGGGTTATCGTCTCGAGAACTTCATATATTTGAGGTTTGCGATTGGTGTACAGATATCAACAACTGTTATAAGGGATTTCATCTTGACCCAAATGACGACATTACTAGTAAATTTTAAGGCTTTTTAAGGGACTTTCTCAAAGTGGTAGGCATATGCTTCAGGACAGTTCGAACTGAACTAGCTAAATCTCTTTGTCGATTTTCTAACCATTTGTCTTCACGTTATTGCTTCACATATGCTTAAGATTGTGTTTATAAAATTGGTTGACTATGTATACTTGATTAATTGAGATGTTGAATTACTAATTAGCTTTAAGTTTGCATTTAGGTTCCTTGAACCATATCCCTCTCCCCTCTAGGGTTGCACGCTATTGGTTTCAGAGTGGTCACTAGTTGTTTACATTTGGGATCATGACTGACAGAGGTAAGTTAGACTAGTAGCATGTACGTGCGTTGCACACGTAGGCATTTTATAAACTTTTATACTATTGAATAAGTGAGAGCACCCTTGAAGCATTTTATAAACTTTTAATATTGTCCATGTATTGTAATTTAACTTTTTTTTTTCCATAACTAGTAGCATGTACTTGCGTTGCACACGTGGGCATGTACGTTTATTACAATAAACATAATTATTTAAAATGAAGCAATTTTATATATGTATCATATATCATTTCATGGTATCTAAAATTGATTGGGGTGATCTCAACTAAGACCAAGGGAGTAGCAACGTGCCAATCTTTCAATCATAATCTAAAAGTTTCACCTAAGGAGTAATACCTGAAATCATTAACAACTTATTGATATGAAAAAGAAAATGTCTAAAAGAGCTCATTCAAGTACGTATGTCATGAAAAGATCAATGAACAAAAATAATTGCATGTTATAATATTAAATCAAATAGCATAATTTAGGAGATGAACAATTTTTGAATTGTTTGAACTCTCAAACAATGGCATCTCAAATTTTATTCTCTTTTATGGCTTGCCCCACAATGCTCGTCACTCTGAAGTCATACTTCTATCTTCTTTTGATATTTTTCGTCATTGAATTCTTTCATCTTTCCTTTTTTCCTATTTTAATGACGAAATTGGTCTTGCTCTGGAAACCACCTACCTTATTAGACTATTCATGTGTTAGTATTATGGAAGAAGGATATATGAGCTTTGACACATTCCAACAAGTTGATTTTTGTCAAGATCTAGATTTGTATAAAGCATTTCCTTCCAGTTCGATCACACATGAACCGTCATTCTTCAATTCCTTACCCATGGATGATGGCAATAACCATAAGCTGTAACGCACAGAAGCAAGTAACAAAATTCCTTAATTCATGACATGTCCATGTATCACATAAATAATTAAAGGGAAGATCATTAAGCTATTCACTTAATTGGTCAATCATTGTACATGAAAGGTAAAAATAAAAGCAAAAAGTGCAGGAAGGAACATTCATGTCATCTTGCATTAGAAGGTGTGAATTAGATTCTGAAAAAGTTCGAGACTTTGAAGTTAAACCAACTTGAACCATATTTGTCGATCCCATGACTCTAATAACACCTAAAATCAAGTTAATATCACTCTTAATTAATCCAACCTTCGTAATGTCACAAACAACCATTAAATTAAGTATAAGTTATAGGTCCCTAAGTACACGTAGAGGGGGGTGGATAGGTGTTTTACAACTTTGAGTATAAATTTAAAACGAGATTACATAGTAATTACAGATATAGCAACAATAAATTCAACATAGAGATTTATACTGGTTCGGTCCCACCAGCCTACGTCCAGTCCCCAAGCACTCCACACAAGGGAGACCTACTCGAGCCTTTCACTAACCAGCTAGCTTCGGGTTCTAGCTCAAACCACAATACAATATTTGAAACCCTTCCAAGGTTTCCAACAATTTACAAATGAAAAGAGATTGACAATTTGAATACAACCAACAAGCTCCTTCTTGAGTAGATGTTACAATGAATAAACTAAGACTAAGCCTTCTAAGGTGAAAAGATCTACATTCTTTCAAGAACCAAACCAAGAAGCTTATAATAGACTATCTCAAAGATGAACTCACTCAACAAAGAATAGATGAGAATAAGAGAACACGATAAGAGAGTGTTTTGAGATGAGTTAGAGAGAGTATTGAAAAACATTCGTGAGGGATAACTAAAATGCTCTCAAGGATCCCTTTTTATACCGGAGAAGAAAATGAACCGTTGTGAAGGAAAGCCTGAAAAATGATTCGACTGAAACATAAGATAGAGTTGACTGAAAACTTAGTGAGAACAGACACTGAAGAATTGAGTCGACCGAAAACGTTATTTTATTCGACTAAAAACTTTTGGCTTCGACTGAAAAGTTTTGCTTCGACTGAAAAGTTTTGACTTCAACTGAAAACTTTTGCTTCGACTGGAAACTTTTTGGCTTCGACTGAAAAGTCTTGGCTTCGACTGAAAAGTTTTGCTTCGACTGAAAACTTTTGGTTTCGACTGAAAAACTTATTTTTTAAGACTAGAACGAAGGAACTGCACAATTGAGTCGAGTGCAAACAGTTTGCCTTCAACTGAAACATTCAGCTTCGGTTCTTTACTTAAATTTCTGTGAGATCTTTTAAGAAGGACTTAGAAATGCTAACAAGGATAAAATAAACTTCAGGTTCTTGCAACTTTAATGTAGTCCGAGTCTTTGAATTTCAAATCTAAATCCGAGTTCAAGCTTTGTCCAAGGCATGATCTTGTCTTTGTTTGATTAAGATAAATCCTGAATTATTATCTTAATAATATTTTTCAAATTAATGTTAGATATAATAAACTTGGAATCATCGAAATCGATAAGTCAACAATATCTTCCTTTTTTATGATGACAACATTAGTTCTAACATAATATAAACATACTCCCCCTTGATCAATTAACATACAAACAAGTAATGACTAAAAGAACATCTTTTAATATTTAGCAAAATGAATTGTTAAAGATGCGTACAAGGAATGATCAATAATTAATTATTCTCCCCCTTTGTCAAATCAAAAAGAGGAGTAGCCAATTGCAATAATCAAAGAAGTAACAAAAAAATCTAGGACCGACGACGGCGAGCACCTTGTGTAGAGGAGAATGGATCAGTAGGCGGCGAAGCAGATCGACGAGCACCTTGTGTAGAAGAGGATGGATCAGCAGGTGGCGGAGCGGTTGTGGGTACTTCAAAGACTTCTACAACACGAGGAGAGCGCGGCATTAGAGGGTTGTACGGGAGATACGGGTTGAAGAACCATTCTTCCCCTTCGGTGTCGGTGTGTCGAGAGGGAAAGATATCCGGACGAGTCACCCTAAAGCCATGAGCCTGATCAAAGAACTGATGTGCCAGGTAGCGGTTCTGTTCAGTCAAAATGCTCAAAGTGAGATAGGCCTGGCGACGATGAGCCTGATGAGCAACTTCCTGCTGTCGGTGAAGATCATGCTGCATCCGAGTCAAATTCTTCAGGATTGGAGTATGGTTGAGAGGAAGAGAGGAAAGGTTAGAGGTGAGTTCATTAAGAAGGGTGTGAAACTCTATTTGGTTCGAGAGAAGCTGGGCTGAGGAGTGTTGAATTGACTGCTGAAGGGCGGCAAGCTCATAAAGAAAGGCGGTGTGGTTGGCTGTAACAGAGGCAGCTAGGGTGGTTTGTGATACAAGTATTAACTGAATCGAAGTGGAGAGATGAGAAAGGTTCTTAGAGAGTTCGGAGTTGTCGGTGGAAAGGGACTCAACAAAATTAAGATTTGAGAAGTCGTTTAGCGGGCTAAAGAAGGGATCAGAGGGGTGGGCAGAGGTGGTACTGAGGAGGAAGGGTCGAAGGGAGGGAATGGAATAGAGGGAGATGGGTCAGTAGGTACAGGGAGTATGATTTGAGAAGGAGCAGGTGGTGAGGGAAGAACGGACGGGGAAGGATCAGAAGGTTCAGGTAGGGGAACTACAGGAGCAGAGGAGGTAGTAGGAGTATGAGAGGGAGCGGGAACCTGAACTGACTGGGTATGGGAGGGGTCGATAACAGTGATCCGCTCAAGAGATACAGTGTCGGCGGTAAAATTAGAGCGAAGGGCGAATCTCGTACGATGAAGAAAGGTTTCATCAAGAATATGATGACTCAAAATAGATACACATTCCGAGATAGATGTAGGAAGAGGGACATGAAAATATTCAAAAACACGAGTCAAGAGGAGACCAAAGGAAAGATTAACAGAGGATTTTTTCTTCCAGGCATCCATTATAAGCATGATAATAGCCGCAATGTTTAAAGAAGAGCTCCGAATGAAATGTGTGAGGAGAATAATGTCAAGATATGTAAAGGAGGCAAAAGAGCTAGAACGGCCAGAAAGGTTATAAAACAGAATAAGGTGAAGGACACGATGAAGAGGGGAGAGGCCACCTAAACTAGGTTTGCAGGGTCGAGAAATGGACAGGTCTTCTAGAAGGGTTTGTGTTTGTTGGAGTGGGGTAAAGGAGCTAGTGGTGCACCATGTGTTTCTGGGAAAAACAATGGTGGAGGATTGGTTTGTAAAACCGAGAATTTAGGCTAAGGTGGTGGCATCGAGGCAGATGGTGACCCCATTAACATATGTGGTCAAAAGGCTGATGACAGGGCATTAAATGTCATATTTGAATAGAACATTCAAACAAGACAAGGGTAGTAAGTGGAGGGAGGAGAGAGAATTGAGGGACAACCCATTCGGTCAAAAGGACCAGTAAGACCAAGTTGAGTCATTAGGTTGACATCACTTGGGTGACTCGGTACGACCTCCCGATTAATAAAATTTGAGTAAAAGATGATTTGGTCATCAGCGGACTCAAAAAATGGGGAATGTGAAGAATTTGGTTACTATTAATATAGGGACAGGTGGGTGGTGGACAGGAAGGAGGAGAAGAAGAGGAAGAAGATGCAGCAGGAGGAGGAGGAGCGGTACCTGAAGAGGATGGAGGAACAGTTGACGTTTGGCGGTTGCAGCGACATGTGAGAGGTGGTGGTGGAGCAGTAACCGTAGGTGGTGGTGGTGGAACAGCAGCAACAGGTGGAGGAGCCATGTCAGATTCATCGTCGGTGTCAATGACAAGACGGCGGCGACTGAGAGGGTGTGGGTTTGAGTCCATGTAGGCCCAGAGGATAGGTTGGCAACAAAGAGAAGAAAAGCAAAGGTCTGTAAAAACTGGACAAGGAACAGTGAAAAGGGTAATAGTAAAAGTGAAAGTGAAAAAATGAGGGGTATATATAGATGATGGATTTTCGGTCGACTGAAACATCATTTTTAGTCAACTGAAAAGATTTCAGTCTACTGAAATATGACTTTTCAGTCGACTGAATCCAATAGTCGAGAAATAAGAAAAAGGTATTCATTCGACTGAAAAGTATTAAGTCGAATGTAAACTATTTTTCAGTCGACTTAAACAAGCAGAAACAAGACTGAATATACAAAGAGAAAGTTTTCGGTCGATCGAAAACTGTTGAGTCGACTGAAAGAGTGACATTTTAGTCGAATAAAAAGGATTTAGCTAAGATCACACATTCCTAAGCGACGACGAAGAGAACAAAAAGAGAATTCAGCTAAGTGTTTTGTAGAGATATCTGCGAGCTGATCTCCAGAACCAACTTTCTTGAGTTCTATTAAACCTTTCTGAACATTGTCTCGAAGAAAGTGGTGACGAATATCGATGTGCTTAGTCCGCGAGTGTTGAATAGGATTTTTACTAATATCAATAGCACTGCTACTGTCGCACATAATAGGAATATGATCAATTTTGACGCCGAAATCCCGCAAAGTTTGATGCATCCACAGAACCTGTGCACAACAACTTCCAGCCGCGACATATTCTGCCTCAGCTGTGGAGAGAGCCACACACATTTGTTTCTTACTGTGCCAGGACACTAAAGCATCTACAAGGAATTGACAAGTGCCACTAGTACTCTTGCGATCGATAAGACATCCCGCATAATCAGAATCCGACAAATCTACTAGATCTAGCGAGGAGTTACGTGGATACCAAAGTCCTGAATTTAAAGTCCCAGAGAGATATTTAAAAATATGTTTAACTGTAGAAAGATAAGATTCTTTGGGACAAGCTTGAAAACGGGCACAAATACATACACTAAACATTATGTCAGGTCTAGAAGCAGTAAGATAAAGCAAACTACCAATCATACCATGATAAAGTTTGTTATCTACATCTTTACCATTTTTATCTTTGACAAGATTAACGCTAGGAGAAATAGGGGTCCCTCTAAATTTAACATTATCCAAGCCAAACCTTTTCAAAAGCTCCCGTGTGTACTTGGATTGACTTATAAAAATTCCTTCTTTTGACTGCTTGATTTGAAGTCCAAGGAAAAAGGTAAGTTCTCCCATCATGCTCATCTTAAATTCCTTGTGCATACTCTCAGCAAAATCTTGGCTTAGATCATTGTTAGTGGCACCAAAAATAATGTCATCAACATAAATTCGAACCATTAAAAAGTGCAAATTACGAATTTTCGTAAAAAGAGTAGTAACGACTTTGTCACGAGAGAATCCATGATCAATGAGGAAGCTGCTAAGATGATCGTACCAAGCTCCAGGAGCTTGATTAAGTCCGTACAAAACCTTTTTCAGCTTAAAGACATGATTGGGTATTTTCATTTTCAAAACCAGGAGGTTGTTTAACAAACAGTTCCTCTGGTATTACCCCATTCAAGAAAGCAATTTTCATGTCCATTTGAAAATTGTAAAGTTCATATGACATGAAAATGCCAAAAGCATTTGGATAGCTTCAAGTCGAGCGACTGGGGCGAAGGTTTCATCAAAATCTATCCCTTCGACTTGATTGTATCTTGAGCAACTAGTCTAGCCTTGTTACGAATAATATGACCATCCTCATCAAGTTTGTTCCGAAAAACTCACTTGGTGCCAATGACCTTTTATTGCATAGGAGGCGGAACTAGTGACCAAACATTGCTTCTCTCAAATTGATTCAATTCATCTTGCATGGCAAGAATCCACTAGGATCTCTTAGAGCTTCTAAAAAAAATTTAGACTCTATTTGAGAGAGAAAAGCAAAATCTGCACAGAAAAGATTTACCATAGATCGTGTTGTAACTCCGCGTTCCACATTACCTATGACTTGTTCTAATGGATGACTGGAGGAATATCTTCAGCTTTTTGGGAGTGAATGAGTCTCATCACTGTTGTTGTGAGAGGATGTTGAACACTCCCCCTCAGTTGAGGAGATATTAAGTTTGTTATTCAAGTCCAGGGAGAGTTCTTCACCGCCATCACCAGTATTCTTCCTTGGTTCTTCAACATTAGATTCTTCAAATACTACATGCATAGATTCTTCAACAGCAAGAGTTCTACGGTTATAGATTCTATATGCTCTGCTTTTTAATGAATAACCAAGAAATAATCCTTCGTTAGACTTCTCATCAAACTTACCTAAGTTTTCACAATTATTCAAAATAAAACATTTGCAACCGAAAACCTTGAAGTAATCGATTTTTGGTCTTCGATCTGAGAATAGTTCGTACGGAGTTTTGTCAAGAATCGGTCTGATGAGTACTCTGTTTAACACGTAACAGGAAGTGTTGACGGCACTTCGACCCAGAGATATTTTGGCAGAGTTTTCATGAAGCATGGTTCTCACCATTTCTGTAATATCCTGAACTTCGAGAGCAGGTTAAAATAACCATCGGTGCTCCGAAAAATAAACAAGCGATAAATTTAAGTAATGTTCCGGTATTAGTAGCGTGTAGGAGCTTAAAAATATTTTTGGGCAAAAATGTAATTTTTAAAAATTTGGGAGCATTTTCGTAATTTCAGAAAACTTTGGGGGCGTAGATGTAAATCATGGTTTGAATGATTAAAATGATATAATGAGAGACAAAATGTATTTTTAGTGGAAGTTGAAATAAATTCGGGGTTTGGATGTAATTCTACAAAGTTCGGGGTTAGTTTGTAATTATGAAAAGCTTGAGGTTCTTTTTATAAATATGTAAAGTTTGGGGGCCCTTTGTGTAATTTTATTAAAAAAATAGTTTAGAAGCCATTTTCTTGTGCTTGCTAGCTCCTACTAGCTTAGGTGAGTAAGCTAACTATATAATTTTTATAATGGGAGGATAAGGCTTCGGGTGAAAAGAAGAACAAGGAAAAAAAGAGAGAGAAAGAAGCTGACCGAGAAATAGAACATGAAAAGAAACTGGGAAGCAAACAGAGGAACCAAGACAGAGACACAAGAACGCAGAAAAACAGGGCAGTTGTGGAGGGGGAAAAAGAAGGAAGTACAGAGAAGATCTCAAGCCAGTTTTAGCGGGTAAACTCTCCAAACTCATAGTAGGCATGTTCTAGTGTGTGCTTGTGAAGTTTATGCGCGTTTTTGGTAACTGTGGGGCATGTTCTTGAGCCGTGAACATGGCTGTCAAGCCATGTTGCCGGGGGGAATTTTTTGGGTGTTGCAGATGATGGGTAGTAGCCATGAAATTGTGTAAATTAGATCACATGATCAATGTTTAATCAAGTTGTGGACTGGTAGGAGGCATGGGAAGAAAAACCATGGCTGGGCAGTGGTTCTTGGTGAGCTCACGGTGACTTCGGATGAAGGGAAATCGAACGTGTTTATGTATGTAAACCATGAAATTGTGGGTAATTGCTTTATTGGGAGACTATGGAAGGGATTTGTGAAAGTGGTGCGTGTAGTGTGTGTTTCAGTGGGTACCGAGGAGTTAGTGCGTGTGTTTTGGGTGTGAAGGTGTATGTGTTCTTGACTGTGTGTGGATTACAGGTGTTTGTGGGTGTGATTCATGTATAAGTGTGTGTGTTGTAGTGTGTGTTAGAATGTGTTTTAGGTATATAAGGGTGTTTCAGTGTGTGTATTTGTGGATATTAGTGTGTGAGTGTGTGTGAAAGTGAGGTGGAGCTTTGCCAGAAATGGGGAGAGGTGAAGAAGAAGGACAGTGTGTGTGGAAAAGGTGAAGTAGTGTGTGTCTTCAATTTGAATAGTACATGTAATTGTCACTAAAGATGGAAAAGTAATTTAGGCATTTCTCATGAATTTTTATAAATCGTTAGGGCCAAAATTAGACAAAGTGAAAAACAGTAACCCCTAATATTTTTACAAGACCTACGCTCTGGAATTTTTTGAGAATTTTTGATATCCGTGAAGGACGCTAAACTAAGGCACCGATTAAACAGAAACAATGGATTATTTAACCTACGAAATCAAGTTATTTTAACCTAAAAATTTTATGGAAGCCCTATGTTACAGATATGATTCATTATCTAAACTTTTTGGGCCATTTCGAGGCCGATAGGTATTTTTCGCGAAACTGGCCTTTTAACGCTCGGTCCGGACACCGTTTCAGAATTTTCGGGCAAAAATTTTCTAAAATATTTTTTAGGCCAGAAATAATATCAATATGTTTAAAATAGCGTTTTGAGATTTTTCGGTGCCGAAAACCCCCAGGGGTGTTTTGGTAAATTGCCACCCGAAGGGATATTTTTGGTAATTTTACATATAAGAGGTATTTTGAAGTAAATTTATATAAAGTAAGATTATTTTAGTGACTTTACTTATGAAAAAGTCATTTTGAGAATTAAAGTGTAACAGGGGGTATTTTGGTAAATTGCCGCCCCGAAGGGGTATTTTGGTAATTTGACCTAAAAAGGTATTTTTACATAAATTTACATATGAAAAGTTTATTTCAGCGATTCTACTTATGGGAAGACCATTTTGGTAATTTAAATCCGAGAGGGGCATTTTGGTAATTTTACACCCTATGGGTGTTTCAGTAATTTTACATACCCAGTGAGGGGAGGTTCATTTTGGGAGCATGTGTGAGTTCGTATTAAGTTATACTTTTGTTCTGTAGGCTGTGTTCTAATGATTCGATTATTCCGTTTAGGTTAAAGCTAAAGACTTTCGGTTATGATAATTTAGCTGCGGATCCAGGTAAGGGATTCTATCTGAATGTTGAGTAAGGACTTTTGTCCAAAACCTTATTTGATTACTTGTACTCGTAAGTACTCGTTTGATATATTTACGGCTAATGCCGAACTCTGAGTTATGCATTGATATCAACATGTTCTTGCCCAGAAAACCCTAATGCTGAACATGAATCGATTAATTGGAAATCTTGTGATGCTTGTATCCGTTCTTCCAAATTGTTGCACCTAAATTCGATAATGTTTTGCAATTGTTTTTTGCTATTTATTTGTGATTTTCTTCTAGAATTTCGAACAATGACTTACATCAATATGTGATTGTTATTAGAACCCGAATTGATTTCGGGGATATGAGCTTATGTTAACGCTCATTTATATTATTGATTTTCTGTGTTGACCTGGGTACCTTTTTAGTGGGGAGGCGATATAAGGCTGGTTGAATCCTGCATGAAACGCAGGCTAGTACCCAAGTGGACTAGTAATTATTTTAGTACATCATGCATGTGTACACTATATGAGCTTGCCATAATGGCATTGCAATCGCCCATGATCAACATTGATTTTTGATTTTATTAGCTAGAATGATTTGTGCTTGGGTTGAAAGCCCTTGACAAATATTCATCGTATTTAGTTAGAAGGATTTGTGCTTGGGTTGAATCCCTCGAAAAATCTACTGTACTTTGGAAATGATGACTTGAAAAGGATATTTTATTGATCGTTTTGAGTTTTGTTCCGATTGTTAATATTTATTTTGGTATCTATTTCTGATGAACTTTGATCATTTTGGGTAATCATTGAGTTTTGATCGTTCAAAGTGTCTTGAAAATCATCGTCGGTTGAATATTTCAAAGTCGTGTTAAAATCTCTTTTGTAGTCCTTGTACGACCTTACTGGGCTCTCAAAAGCTCACCCTTCGTTTGGCTCCCTTCTGCAAGTGATGATCAAATGTAGCATGTTCGGGAATGGGTTAGAGTCTGTGTGAGATCCCGATGAGCCCATCACCATGGTATAATAAGACCCCTGCGTGGGTCGGTATTGTTAATTCGTTCTTAGGAAATTTGAATCGCAAAGAACCTAAGCTGTAATGGTTTAAGCTAAGCAGTTTGTGATCTAGTATTTTGAAGAATTTGAGTTGATGTTGAATTAGATGATTTGGAATATGTATTAGTGAATAGATTTGATAGGTTTGATGTGATCCGGTAGGTTAACGACCTAGGAGTTCGGGGCGACGGAGCTCCGGATTTCTAGGGGCGTTACAATTTCTTGCATAGTACAATTCTTTCTCTTTACAACCCCATTTTGTTGGGGCGTCCGAGGAGCAAAAAACTCATGTTAAATGCCATTTTGAATACAAAAAGGAATAAAATCTTTTTCAAATTTACCGCCATGATTACTTTGAATTTTTACAAGCTTTAACTCCTTCTCATTTTGAAACTGCTTAACAAGACTGAAATTTTTTTCAAACGCTTCATCCTTATGAGTTAGAAAAAGAACCCAGGTGTATCTTGAAAAATCATCAACAATGACGAAAGCATAAAATTTTTCACCAAGGCTGGCATTTCTTGAGGGGCCAAAAAGATCTAAATGAAGGAGTTGAAGAGGGCGAGAGATGGAAACGACATTTTTTGGCTTGAAAGGATGTTTTTAACTGTTTACCATATTGACAGGCATCACAAAACCTTATCCTTGACAAACCTTAACTTTGCTAAGCCTCTGACAAGCTCTTTTGAGAGAAGTTTCTTGATTAGATCCATGTGAACATGACCTAATCAACAATGCCACAACCAAATATCATTATGTTGAGCAGAAAGACAAACTTCACGAGAGGAGTCAGATGCATTAAAAGATAGAGTATAGATATTACTATCTCTCTTACCAACTAAGGTACCTCCATCTGAGGCATGACTGATTAGGCATTGATCGCCTTCGAACTGAACTTTGTGTCCACTATCGATGAGTTGACTAATGTTTATCAAATTGAACTTCAAACCGTCAACCAAGGATACATTGTCTATATATATGGAATCGGTGCCAATTTTACCTTTACCAATGATATTTCCATTCGAGTTGTCTCCGAAGGTAACAAGTCCTCCATTCTTCGGAGTGATATGGGAGAAAAGTGAGCGATCACCGGTCATATGCCTTGAACATCCGCTGTGGAGAATCCATTTGTTGGAATCTACCTTGCTTTCAAGCATACCTACAACAGATTCTGGTTTCTTTCCTTTAGGTACCCACACTTTCTTGGGTCCTGGAAGATTAGATAAACAAGATTTGGCATCCAGACTTTTTCATTTTATTTTTTGTAATGGAAGGGAATGACTGATTTCTGACAGCACTAAGAGGACAATTTTTAACTAAGTGCCTTTTCTTCTTACATACTGTACAGAGTGTGAATGGTGAGCAAGAAGCTAAATTTTTGTTAATTTTTTTTTTTGTAATCTTTTTGCTTCTTTGAAGGATTGTAACCAATACCACTTTTCTCAAAAAAACATCTTTGTCTTCCCAATAGAATATCCAAGTTCTCTCTTCCTTGAGTAAATTTTGAAAGAGTAAAATTCAGATCTTCAATTTCCTTTTCTAAATTCATTTTTGTGTAGAAATTTTTTTTCCAGTTGAGATTTTAAGGATTCATTTTCAACTAGAACTTTTATTCCTATGAGAGATTGGATTTCAGAAGACAAATAAGAATTTTTCTTCTTAGAAGCATTCAGATGATTTTTTTAGAGAAACAATTTCAGAAATATAAAGTTCAACCTTTTCTTCTAACTCTTTTTCCCCCTTCTAACTCTTCAACAGTATTTATCAAAGAAAGAGCCTTAATTTTTAGATTAGCATTTTTAACTTTTAATTTTTCATTATTTTCACCGAGTTGGAGAAAAAGCTGACTTGAGTTCATTATAATCAAGATTTTCAGACATTACCTTATCAGAGTGATCATCCTTGGCCATGAAGCAAAGTTGAGCTACGTCATCATCTTCACTAGCTTCTTTGTCACTTTCATCAGAGTCATCCCAAGTCAGCAGGGCCTTCCTGAGCTTGAACTTATTTTCGTTGAAGTCTCGATTGTTGCTGCTTGCAGTTTTGTTCTTGAGTTATGGACAATATTTTTTGATGTGCCAAGTTCTGCCGCATTCATAGTAAGCATCAAAATTTTCCTTCACATTCCATTCACTATTATTTCTTTGATATGATTGGTTTGTAGGATTTCTCCTGATCTTCTCATCTCACTTGCTTGCAAGAAACTTCTTGAATCTTCTAGTGATGAGAGCCATTTCAGGATCAGAATCATCACTGGTCTCTGCAGGTTCATGAGAGGTCTCAGCTTCAAGAGCTAAGCTCTTTTTCTTGGAGGTGGTTTCTTCGTCATGAATCTTCATCGTAATTTCATGAGTCATTAAAGACCCCACCAATTCTTTAAGCTTCAGCACATTTAAGTCCTTTGCCTCTTAAATGGCTGTGAGTTTTGCTTCCCATCTCTTTGGAAGAGATCTGAAAACTTTTCGGACAACTTCTTTTTTCGGGTAGATTTTACCCAAAAGCTTCTAGTCCATTTTATAATAAGTGTAAATCTGGAGTACATCTCATTTATGGACTCGTGCTCCTTCATTTTGTAGGCCTCATACTGCTGGACCAACATGTTGATCTTGGTCTCTTTCACTTGATTTGTACCTTCATGAGTGACCTCTAACAACCTCCACATTTCTCTAGCTGTCTCACATGCTGAGACTCGATTGTACTCATTCATGTCAAGGCCACAACTGATAATGTTCTTAGCTTTTATCATCCATGGAGAAAAGCTGTGCCTCATCAGCGTCCATTTTGAGAATTCCTTTTGGAATCTTAATTCCATCCGAACCATCCTTCATAAAAAAATAGGACAATTTTCTATGATAGACCACACGTGTGTATCCTGCCTCAGAAAATTCCTCATACGATTTTTCCAGTAGCTGTGATACCACTTGTAGGTCCCTAAGTACACCTAGAGGGGGGTGAATATATGTTTTACAACTTTGAGTATAAATTAAAAACGAGATTACAGAGTAATTACATATATAACAATAATAAATTTAACACAGATGTATACTGGTTCGGCCCCACCAGCCTATGTCCAGTGCCCGAGTACTCCACACAAGGGAGACCTACTCGAGCCTTTCACTAACCAGCTAGCTTCGGGTGCTAGCTCAAACCGCAGTACAATTTTTGAAACCCTTCCAAGGTTTCCAACAATTTACAAATGAAAAGAGATTTACAATTTGAATACAACCAACAAGCTCCTTCTTGAGCAGATGTTACAATGAATAAATTAAGACTAAGCCTTCTTAGGTGGGAAGATCTATATTCTTTCAAGAACCAAACCAAGAAGCTTATAATAGACTATCTCAAAGATGAACTCACTCAACAGAGAATAGATGAGAGTAAGAGAACAAGATGAGAGAGTATTTTGAGATGAGGTAGAGAGAGCGTTGAAAAAGATTTACGACGGATAACTAAAATGCTCTCAAGGATCCCTTTTTATAGTGGAGAAGAAAATGAACCGTTGTGAAGGGAAAGCCTGAAAAATGTTCGACTGAAACATACGATAGAGTCGACTGAAAACTTAGTGAGAATAGACACTGAAGGATTGAGTCGACCGAAAACGCTATTTTATTCGACTGAAAACTTTTGGTTTCGACTGAAAAGTTTTGCTTCGACTGAATAATTTTGCTTCGACTGAAAACTTTTGACTTCGACCGAAAAGTTTTGCTTCGACTGGAAACTTTTTGGCTTCGACTGAAAAGTTTTACTTCGAATGAAAAGTCTTGGCTTCGGCTGAAAAGTTTTGCTTCGACTGAAAACTTATTTCTTAAGACTAGAACGAAGGAACTGCACAATTGAGTCGAATGCAAACAGTTTGCCTTCGACTGAAACATTCAGTTTTGGTTCTTTACTTGAATTTTTGTGAGATCTTTTAAGAAGGATTTAGAAATGCTAACATGGATAAAATAGACTTCAGGTTCTTGCATCTTCAATGTAGTCCGAGTATTTGAATCCCAAATCCAAATCCAAATCCGAGTTCAAGCTTTGTCCAAGGCATGATCTTGTCTTTGTTTGATTAAGATAAATCCTGAAATGATTATCTTAATAATGTTTTCAGATTAATCTTAGAGATAATAAAATTGGAACTATCAAAATCAATAAGTCAACATAAGTACCTACAAACAGAAACTTCCAACGAGTATTTTAAAGGGTTAAATACACGTAGGTACCCTGAAACTACCACTTTGTCTCACTTGAGGGTCCTAAAGTTTAATTTTTACACATAAGGGTCTGAAACTACAATTTTGCAATAGATAAGGATTTCCGTCCAAATTCCTAACGATCCATGCTTTTCCGTCAGGGGTAATTTTGGGTTTCTATATTTTGGGTTTCAAAAACCGTGCAAAAATGGAGCCACTCACTGCCAACACTGTCCGGCTACCACGCCGGCAACTGTCCCTGCCATCACTCCCCCATCACCATGGTCCACCGCTAACCAACACCGTCTGGAGACCAACACCACGATCCACCCACGACTAACATCACCATCGACCAAAACCGTCCAAAAACCCCACAGGCAGTGGTCCTGCCTCCGCTATCCCTATTACCACGACCAACCGTCAGCCACAACCATAGCAGCACACTTTCGGCCGCCAGCCGCCAGCCACCACCAATCATGCCAACCCACCAATAGCCACAGTCGACAAACTAAATCGGTCCAGATCCTGGCAAGCCCACGACCACCAACCGCCACAGACCCTTACCGGCAAACCCACGACCACCCAAAACTTTACCTGCAAACCCACGACCACGACCATGACCATCGAAACCTTACCTGCAATCCAGTTCTTTATTGTTCCACAGCCGGCGAGACCTTCTGGCAACGACCACCCAACTGAAACAAACTCACTCTCGTTTGTTGACATGTTGATGGTTTCGGTATCGAAAGCCGAAGGGACGGACTATAGAGGATCGAAGGGACCAAATATGTCAGATCGTGTCCCTGTTGGCCGACGACGAGTCAACACCGGTAGAGATCTGTTCGATTTCAGCTTTAATGCGATGGTGGTGGTGCTGGGGTGCGCCGGTGATGGCTTGTTCTTGGTTTTGAGTGAGATCACCGGTGACGACATTGGTGGTCAATGGTTCGGCGGGGGTGTGTACTGTTGGGGCTTGGGTAAGGGGCGGGTGGGATGGGTGATGGGTGAGAGGGCGGTGGGTCTCTGAAGAAGAAGAAGAAGTGCAAAATTGCAAAAGAGAAGAAAAACAATTTAACCTGTCCGGACAAATTTGCCCCTAACGGATTGTTCCAAAGTTAAAGAATTTGGACGGAAGTCCTTATCTATTGCAAAATTGTAGTTTCAGACCCTTATGTGTAAAAATTAAACTTTGGGACCCTCAAGTGAGACAAAGTGGTAGTTTCAGGGTACCAATGTGTATTTAACCCTATTTTAAATTTCAAAAAAAAAATGCAAACGGTAAATTAGATTGAAGAGAGAAATTAAGATTAAATTGAGACTTAAATTAAACCTTGTAGCTTGCACGCCTTTACTGTACTCCCAGATTCTTAGGAATAATAAAGACCTAAATTAAACCCTGTAGCTCGCATACCTCTGATGTACTCCCAGATTAATAGGAATAAACAAAGTCAGAGAGAATACCATTACAGATCCAATCCAAATTGTTGCTCCAAATAATGTAGTGCATAAACATTACTACACCCTATTTATCTACTGTGAATATGAAAATAAGACCATACTATCAAACCTAAACGAAGCCCCTTTAATCAAATAGAGTTAGATGAATATTCATTGCGATCTTTGTTTGTAGCCTATACGAAGTAAAAATATTTAATTGTTGTCCATATACATGTATAACCAACCCATGCTCAAAAATTAAAAGTAGAGTAACCTAACTTAATTTTAATTCGATGATATGGCACTAATGTCATGCAAATAAATCAGGATTGCAACGGCGTTCTAATTGTCTCATATCTCATGATAGAGATGAATGGTCATTCAAGAGGTAAAGCAAACCGTATTTTTGAAGATGAAAATGAAAAGTTTTGCTAACGACGAGAAGTATAACCATTAAGGAGGGAATTAATTGTTATATGCATTTATTGAGAGAGAAGTGGTGTAATAATGCTAAAAGGACATTATAATAGTTCTATTATTATGTTTCATATAAACCAAGAATAAATGGAACTTGAGGGACATTTTTAAATGCTTAGGACTGTTTAAGTTCAATGAATGTTTTAGACTAATTCTTAATTTTATAAATAGTAGTGCTATATATATAGAGATATATAACTAAGATATACAAAAATCCTTTGAAAAAAGAACCCATGCAGCTAGCATTTGGCAATGAAACTGGAGAGAGAAACCATGAATCAGCATTAGGAGACGAGAAGTCGGTCATACCATTAATTCATTAAAATCAACAACCAAGGATACTCATGGCATTTGAAAAAATTTGAGGGGCATTTGTGTCCAAAAAATGATTTATACATATCTACATTTTGAGAACTAGTATAGATAGGTATAGATAGATATAGATATAGATAACTAAGAAAAGGGCAAAAATGGTACTTAATATGTTAATTATTTTTCCATCATTTTCGCGCCACCTCTCCCGCAAACTAATTACAAGTTATCAGTTAGTTATAATTTTATATCTGCTAACTTCCCTTCATTTCGAAGCCCTACATCAGTATCCTTATTTTTCATTACCAAAATTAGTTCCATCTTTATTTTGTATTGGGAAAATTGCGTAAAATACCCCTATGGTTTGGGGTAGTTGCAAAACAATCCTTTCTGTTATAAAAATTGCAAAAAGGCACCCAAGGTTGCAACAGTGTTGCAACCGTCAAAAATATCGTTCAAACTAACGGCGCATAATGTTCACGCTCCTAAAAAGTGCATTTGGTAAAGATTAATTTAACAAATGACAAAAATGCCCTTCCTGTCTTCCTCCTTCCGCAAATCCTAAGCCCTAACCACCACCTTTGCCTCAGACGATCGCCATCGCCACCTCAGACGATTGCCACCGTCGCAGCCATCTGCTCTGCCAAATCACCTAGCCGCAGCCCTATCTACCACCATCGCCGTGCGCCATCACCCCGTCTGTAACTTGTGCCACCTACAACCGGCGCCACCATATGCCTCATTTAATCCCGTCGTCGGCAACTACTGCACATAATCGCATCAGCCAACAGACACCCGATCCCGCCTCCACCATCACTGCCGATCCCCCTACAACCATCAAACCCAAACCAATCGCACAATAACCCTAATCAAACCCCAACAATCTCATATCTAGGGTTTCAAATCCCATTGACGGGTTTCAAATCCCTAATCGAACCCTAATCATACCCTATATTATGTTAATCGCACAACCCTAATCGAACCAATCCCATTGAGGCCACAATAATTGGAAACCCTAATCGCACAATCTCATATCTAGGGTTTCAAATCGCAGATTGCGCTTTGAAACCCTAGACTAAGATTGTACAATTCGGGTATAAGATACTTATGACTCATCGTTTGCTCTGCCAGTCCCATCGTTTGCTCCGCCACTTGCGCCCAATCTGCGACTCCCACTTGCGCCCCCGCTAGCCACCATCACGATCTCGTGAAGGAGGAGGAAGAAAATTGGCCATTCAGCGTGCTATTCTCCTTTATATGGAAGGGCAATTTAGCCATTTTTACCATTCTGTTATGGAATTTTTATGGTGCAACACTTTTATTATTTCATGTGTCTTTTTGCAATTTTTATAACAGAAGGGGTTTTTTTGCAACTACCCCAAACCACAAGGGTATTTTACATAATTTTCCCTTTTGTATTAGAAGCATGAGAAAATTTACAAAATGTAAAGTGACATCATCATTCGTATGTTATTTTGCATGTATGTTATCAATCTCTAATATTATATTGCACATGCATCGTGTATGCTCATAGCTACTACTCGTTAATTTATGTCTCTGTGTGATTTAATTAGACAAAAGAACATATTAATCTAGTTGTGTTTGAACAAGATTTGAGGTAAAGGAAACCCGTACTCCTCTGGTGTTCCTTTTGTGCTACTTGCTAGTGGTTAACTTATAATTTCACT
Organism: Escallonia herrerae; assembly: GCA_033070095.1. Classification (NCBI taxonomy): domain Eukaryota; kingdom Viridiplantae; phylum Streptophyta; class Magnoliopsida; order Escalloniales; family Escalloniaceae; genus Escallonia; species Escallonia herrerae. The sequence goes on along the minus strand of JAVXUP010001437.1, from coordinate 135,644 downwards.
TTATATATGTTCATCTGCACTCCTAGCTTAATATAATTGGTCATTGACGCAATGTATGCATCGTGTTGCTCCGCCGCCAGATATGTCTTGTGTGCATAATGTTTTTAATGTGTCTGTTTTGAAGAAGTACGTGCACGACCCATCCCATGTTGTGGAGTACGAGCCTTCACTTATTCGTGAGGACCTATCAGTGGAGGAACAACCTGTCTAGATTTTGGGCAGCGAGATCAAATTTTGCGTACCAAGACTATACCTTTGGTAAAAGTGCTTTGGAGGAACCATGCTGTGGAGGAGGCCACGTGAGAACTCGAGGAGTCTATGAGAAAGAAGTATTCGTTCCTATTCGATAACTTGAGGTACGCAAATTTCAAGGCAAAATTTTTCTAAGTAGGGAAGAATGTAAGACCCCACAATAACTAGTAATTAAATTATTATTATGTTTAGGGCATCTTTGCAAATTTAATTATTTTTGGAGTATTTTAAAATAAGTAATGAATATTTAGGGATCTTTTAATTATCTATCAAACTTAGAGACTTTTAAGGGCTAGCCAAATCTGTTTATCGACATATTCAGTTTTGCCTTACATAAAAATATCAAAAGGAAAAAACTAGGGTTTTGGAGGGATTATAATTTTCTACGTACAATTGGTAAGAATCTTGAACTCACTTTTGATTATAAGGATGAATTAAATCATATTACATCGTATTTAACTTTGTGTTGTTTTGAGATACACACATCCATTGATCGCGAGTGATAGCCATGACACCAGATGATTGCCGAGCTATTATATCAACTCGTATTAGTTCGTTAAGGATGAAGAGATTATTTAAGTCTTAAATTTAAATCCTAATTATTATTTATCTTCCCTAGCCATCACCATCATCTATGTCGACGATCACTTCAACAAAGCAACGAAAATTCATCGGTGGAATATGCTGTCCCACTATTGTCCTTGAATACCATTGGTGGTTCGTTGTTGCCCGTCAGTGAGGTAACGTTGGTGGCGAGGAAGCAGTCGTAGTGCACGACACGACAAGGAAGCAACAGACGATGACGAGATAACAAGAAGGTGATGGTGGGGAACAATGAGAGACAAAGGAGGTAGCAAGCGAGTTTTCTCCCTTGTTCCTATGGGATGGGTCGCCACGACGTGGTTGAGATAGAAGGGAGTCTACGAGAAGAAAGAGAGTCCGTTGTATTGGGGTTTGGGTGGGAGGGGAAGAAGATGACGTAAGAAAAAATTGAAACTTTAATACTAACCTCGAAACAATGCAATATTAGTAAGTTGTCGTAGAGAACTCCCTAGAGCATAGCACTACACCTGGCTTCCCCAAAATGTAATTCCGTTTCATTTTTGATTCTCAAGGAATTGGAATTAAGATAAAATTCCAAATCCAATTCCATTTACCAGTCAAATCATAACGGATGATATTATTATAGCAATAAAAAAAATATTTGCTATATTTGTACACTATTCTTAGTTCCAATTTAAACGACAATTGAAATAACCGTCACTATAAAATACGGTAATTGTCGTCCAAAGTATCTTTAGCGACAAAACAAATGCTTATCACAAATATCGGCCCGCCTTGACACGTGCGACGGCAAATGCTACACACAACTTACGACTCGAAACCGTGTACGTTACCCCGCTTTCAGGTTAAGAATAGACATTTGGCCCGAGACGCCACGAGTCATCGTTTCTCTGCGCGGATCCGATTTCTCGGTTTTCCTGAACCGGACAAACTACGTCGGAATCTGCTGCCAGCAGCACGCCTTTGAATCCTCGAACTCCTTGGCTCTTGCTAATTTGCCGGGACGGGTAGTAATTCGTTACTTGTGCTGCATCTTTGTTTGCTCTTGTAGTGTAAAGCCGGAGACCTGTGATTTTGGGCTCAAGTGCCTGTACCGGAAGCCACCTTGTTCCGGTAAGACGATATATCGTTTGTTCTTTGTCCTTTTCTTGGAATCTACTATGTTCTGTTTTTCTTTACATTGCAATTAATTGGAATCGTTGTTTTGGGTTTTGCTTTTCAATTTTTTGAGTTGATGAAACACTGACATTTATTTGAAATAAGTGAATTTGCATTCAGTTAGCAATTTTCTTCCATGGGAGTCCCTTTTTGCTCTCTCGCCAGTAAGTTTAGCTTCCCATGTTGTCATTCAAACATCTCTCCTTTTCATGGGATTTTTTGGGTCATCGTCTCGTCGGCGTTTGACCCAGGATTTTTTGTCTGTTGACGCAAAGTCGTAGTTATGTTCTGTAGTTTTTATGGAGGCCCTAAGATCTTTGGTTATAATTTCAGAACAATTCATAACACACTGACTTAAACGCAGACGAGGAGGAGGAAACACAGAGAGAGAGAGAGAGAGAGAGAGAGAGAGAGAGAGAGAGTTGGTGCAAACCACTGTGCATCCAGAGTGGTTTAAATCTGTCATATATTTCATAAATGTCTGCTTTTTCTATTTTATGACCATTACTGTTTACTTTACTAAATCAATCATATTTAGTAACCATTACTATTTACTTTACTAAAAGACGTGGACATGTTTCTCAATGATTAATTCTGAAATACATCACTTTTTGAGGATATTTCTTACTTTCTCGAGAACATGAAACTCGTGAAAATAATAGAGTGCAAAAACATAGTCTCCCAACATATCGAGATATTGATCCAAAGACGAATCTTACTCCGTTGTATATATATATCCCGGGTAGATTACTCTCTCGGGATTGAGGACTCAGCACATTAGTAGGTGTGAACTACAACTATTTGCGGCCACACTATTTTGTAATAGAGATTCGTCCACGTCCAATTCACTCCAGTATCGCACCAGTACACTACATGTCATCATGAACATACAGAAAAGGGCACTACAATCTACTAGATGTGGTCTAATCTCATAAAGGATCGGAACTAAATACTTCAATTAAATTTGTAAGCTATTTAGATCTTTCACTGTGTGCTTTTGGTAACCATCTAACTTCACACAACTAAATCACTTACATTTAATAATGGACTGCAACAGTTATTGCATAACAAATGAAAATAACGACCAATTGATGAGTGCAAGTTTTCCATTAATCTATCAAGTTATGCTTCAATGAAGGGAAGTAGTTTTTAGGGCTAAAATCCCAACAGTTCCCTTCAAATATATGTGGTAGACTTGGTACATGGCCTCCACATTTAGGCACATGGCCTCCACATTTATCCCTGAATATAACATCAGGAGTTTGAATTACTAACAGCGGATTGTTTACATAAACACTTTGTGCAAACGCAATTGCAAGATCAACTTTTGAAAGTAGAATCGTTGTTATTATCATCAAGTATAAGTTAAATGATTGTGCTTAAATGAATTTCAGAAATAATTAGATGTGAACTGAGAAAAAGTTTAATGATAGTAATAGTGTTTTAAAGGAAAAACGAAGAAAGCAAGAGGGCTTGGGAAGTTTGAGGAGACAGAACTTTGTGAAGAGAAAGAGAACTTTTTGAGTGGTCGTTGTGATGAGTAGTCACTGGTCACTGGCTGCATGAGACATAACTGGACAAATAGAGACAGTTCCATGATCTATGAATCGGAAAGAATGAAGAATGACCAAAACTGTGTGGTATGTGAATCCTTTTAGATTAGTTCCTTCCGGTTTCCGCACAACGTTAAATGCTTGTGCTTCGTGAATCACATGCTGATATCTCGTACTTTGATATACAGGCCTTCAAGATAACTTCTCTAAGAAGTTTTCTCGTAGTCAGTTTAGCACACAAACACACGCCCCGACACATCGAGTAGAACTTTAAATGCTTGCACTTTGTGAATCACATTCTAACATCTCGTACTTTGATATACAGGCCTTTAAGATAACTTCTCTAAGAAGTTTCCTCATAGTCACTTTAGCACACAAACACAAGCACCGATACATCTAGTATTTTCCTACAGTTAGAACTCCAAAAGATGTGGTTGGCACTGAAGAAGAAAGGGGTGCTTACTAAGAATGCAGGAGTGATCAAGGAAAATATAAATGGGGCAAAGACTAGTATGAGAACCATTGATGGACGGTCTGAACTTTCTATCACGATCGGACTTCATAAGGAATTATCTTTAATGGAGTCTCTTGGTGTTTGTGTAGTGTTAGTTGATCAGGCTAGAATAGGGGTAAATCCTAGAGGAAGACTTCCATAGTCTAAGAGCAGGTTGTCAAAGTGGAGGTCTGCATCTGGAGTGTTGTATGATTGCAAGATTTTGGACAATGGCGGTGAGGAGCAGTGCTGTGTGATTCGGAATTCTGGATAGCTAAGAAGCAACATACATATAAGATGAGTGTGACCAAAATGCAAAAGCTTAGGTGTACGAGTGCCCACAGAAGGAAGACGAGGAATGAGGAGACTTGGAAGAAAGGTTAGAGTGGCACCAATTGGGGAAAAGGTGAGGAAGCATCACTTGAGATGGTTTGGTTATATTAGAGTTGGAAATATGATCGGTGCTAAGCTGTTGGTTAGAGGTAGACTGAGAGAAACGTTGCGTGAAGTATTCAGAAAGGAGTTGATTGCTACTAAATTCTTTCTTCAAACATGTTTTTAGATGGACGAAGGATGAAAGGAATAGTTCCAGTAGCCGACCCCAACTAGTTTTTGACAAAGCCAGAGTTGGTGTCTCTCTTCTTTTTTTTACCTTGTTGATATCTGAAGTGCTTTGAGGTTGATTGGTGTTGATTCATGTTTAGAGGTGGTCAGAACTGGTCTCAGGTTGAGGTGTCCCTGGCAGTCCCATTCTGGTTTGAGGTGGCGTGAGGTTGGTTCTGGCGGATGTTGCACCAATGAGGGTGGGGTTTCTGCTGGGTTTGACTGAGGGGCCGCTAGGCAGGTTCTTGATGGTTATTGGTCTCTCATAATCTTAGCCCTTTTTCGCTTGGACTTTTGGGAGTGTGCTACTGGCCTTTTTCCATTGACGAGTCCTTTGGTGCTCCTTTGAGTGTGATGATCTGGAATTCTGAAGAAATTTTTAGCTTGATCTTGAAATGCAGTTCGGTTAACTGGATGTGGTGGCCTCTTGCTCCCCTAATTGGTGATCCGAAGCACGTTTTTACTAGTAGCTTTCTACTAATAGTGCATTGATGATATGTTTGCTGGTTCTTGCTGCATCTGTTTGGAGTTCTTATTAGTGTCGGCTGATGGCTTTCCTCCTGGCTTTGTCTGCTGCTGCTGCTGCTGCTGCTCTCTCTCTCTCTCTCTCTCTCTCGCGCGCGCGCGCACTCTGGTATGTGGTGTAACTTTTGTACAAGGCTTGTGTACCTGGTCAACTGCCCTTGGTGGGCTTTATATATTTCCATTGCCTTGCAGAAATGAAAAATTTTAATTGGAAATAGAAACTACTGCAAGATGCTTTAATTTCCTTTGCCAAGAGCTTGTCTTCCAGTGTGTTGGGACTTCTCATGTATAAGGTAGAGAAAAATATTCTCTCTCTTTTCCGTTGAAGAATGATAATATTAGCATTTTAGTTTCCAAAATATTTATATTTCTCAGTATCACCTAACTTTGTTCCTTTAAATTGTCTCTTACAGTTTTGCTGACTGAGGAGGTGTGCTATGTAAGATGTCTCGGGCCAAAGATATAGGATGGCAACATGGAAAAATGGTTGGGGGATGTAGGCATCGTGTTCAATGTAATTATTGTCATACGATCATGATTGGGGGTATTACACGCTTCAAAAAGCATATAGCATGTAAAAGGGGAGAAATTAGGAGCTGTGATGCCGTTCCAAAAGAAGTAATGGAAACTATTAGGAAGCACTTAGCCGCCACAACAATGAGAAAACCAAGAGGAAAAAAGCAACCAAAGATTGATGTGGAAGCATCGCTCCTGCTGTCATCAGAAGACAAGGACACAGATTCAGATGAGCCGGATAGAGAGATAGCAGCTACAAGATTGGAGGAATTGCGAACATTGAATGAAGCAGAATCTAGCCACCAACCATTGGTAGTCACTGGTTTGTTGTCTTATTTACTATCTTTGTTCATTCAGTACTTGATATCTGTGTTGTAGTTCAACTATTTTCATACATGTACAATATCCTTTACTTTTCAACAAGTTTAGTAGGAGTATTTTTACCGTTAAACAAAAGTACAACACGTCCAATCTTTTGGCTTGTAATTATGTTATTCATAATTGCTTAACTCCAAACATGCTTTATCAAATCATATGAATTTCCTTGAAATGGTTAGTGTCTACTTTCATAGTTTCTGTCATCGACAGACATCCTTATCGTTTTGGGCTCATCTAGCTTCATTAATTTAAGATCTGCAGAAATGAGGTAACCAAAGAACAGGACAGCTTGGAGGAATTTACCTATCTAGTTTGCTTGGCATTCATAAGCTTTCGCTTCTTCTTTGGGGGCATCTAGTCAGGGGATGAAAGAGTTGCTTCTTTACTTTTATGCTATGTGGCTTAGACATGTTGAGTTGCAATACCGTGGATAACCATGAGGTACTTCTAAGAGTAACACGGACCTTTATTTTCTTTTTTTGGACAATTGAAAGCAAGACATCCAAAGCATTAAGTTAATTTGAGGAACGCGACAAGGGAGATGAGAAAATTTGAACTTGAAAACTCTGATATTGTGTTAATTCGCTTGTAGACGTGGTAGAGTTACAGCTTAGTTGCACCAAAGCGGGGTTTGGGGATCATAGGCACGTAGAAGAGTCTAGGTTAGGAGCAGCTAGAACGTATACATTTATGAATATATTGAATTCTTTGTTTTATCTTTATCTTTGGCTACATGTTTGGTTCTTGTTTTGTCTTCTCTTGTCCCGGAAACACCACACAAGTGGTGGTTACTTGTTAATTTTCTACTTATCACATCAAGTGGCTACCAGCAAATAGCCTTGGCAAATAACAGAGGTAAAACAGTAGTTCAGCTGTTTCTGTTCACTTCTCGAGATAGTTCTATGCGGTAAATCTCCCGCTCAATAAGGTTACACATATGGCCAAAAATCGACTAAATGGATTTACTTGGGGCTAAATTTTGTGTGTGTGTGATGGGGGTAGTTAGTAAGGGGCAAGGAGGCTTTAAGGACTTGGAGGAAGGGGGAAGCAAGAGAAGACAGAAGGAAGCAAGGAATTGAGTCGACAAACGTCTTGATTTCCAGGACTCATACTTGTCCCATGCGTCTCTATTCGACTGATGGGATTGAGTTCCCATCTTAGCTTAGTACACGATCCTGTGGATCTTCTAACTTGTGATCGAAAAAGCAAAATTCTCTAAGAGAACTGTTGACATACAGGGAGTTTTCTGTAACTAAGGGTACAAGTAACTGAGGGATATGGGGGGTAGGCTTGGTCGGGTTAGCTGTTTGAGGTCACGGTTTGGTTTCCTTTGGCCGGATATATACATAGTTGTATGTATTTATACCTGACTATTTGTATATGCCACTTTGGTTGCCAAGAAAGGTGAGGGGAAGAAGTGAAACTGAACATCTATCAACTAATGGTTATCTGACTTTTGGTAGTAAGTCAAATAAATCACCAGTGTACCAAAATTCGGTATATGCGGTGTGCTAGATTTGGAGAAGTTGTAGGCCAGAGTACCGTTTCAAGTCGCGGTATCAGTATGCAGGAGGGGGGGGGGGTGGGGGGAGGAGGAGGAGCGGGAATCAGGTAACTCTGGTTCTTATAAAACTTGAGAACATTCAACTCACTTATGGTATCCAGAGTGACCTTTGTTGTTATTTTGTCAGCATCTAGCATCAAGGGCCTCCAGTATAACAAACTATGCACGAGATTATGATTTTCATGAAATTGTCCTTCTTCTTATGCAGGAATGGCTGAATGTGCACATATTAGTTGATAAACATTTATGAAATTATTCCTTGAAAGATCGGCCAACCCCTGTGCTTGCAACAATATAACGCAAAAGCTAAACGAAAGAGATAGACTCCCTAGCTGAGATTCCCTAAGCTAAGCTGACCAGGAAACACTTTACAAGTCTTGGAGATGCTATCCCAAACTATGCCGCTGAAGCAATAAAAGAAAGGGAAAAGAAGAAAAATCCATATAAGATGTCCACAAAAGGGATAGTTTGATCCTGGAAACTCCTCCATTGATGATTGGTGGTTTTCTTTGATCTTGGGCTATAGACATTAATTAGGTGACAACATGGCCACCTCTAGACCAATCCCAATGTATCAAGAAAGAATCACTCTATGATCGTTTACGAGGACCCGCTTATGTTCAGTTTGTGGGAATTGTTGAACTACAAACCAACCTTCTCCCTAACTGCAATCAGTTTCTGTTCCGTCTTTGATGGCCCCACCCTGCACATTGTTTCTAGCAAGAAAGCAGATGCTTGGGTTGTTGAAAGGGAAGAATATTTACGCCATCCCAAGCATGCTATCACAACCATGACACGCTCCTTTCTAAGTGGATAAGGGATTCTCTGAGAGGTCGGTTCAGGATTGGGTCTGGGGGCGCAGGGATTAGCATTATTCCATTCTTCTGCTGACAGGCAGAGATTATTAAATGTGGGGCTTTATTCCTCCTTTGGCATGAAGTATTGGGGATTTGTCCCGTGGGGACATGAGCAATCCAACCCGTTCTAAACCCTCAGTCAGCCTTTCTTTGGTTAAGCTGCTTACCTTGCCTACCACATTCGTCAGCCTTAGATTTCTCTCTTGCTCTAGGTCTAAGGGTTCGGTAAACACCAGCTTAGTCACCTCTCCAGACTAGGACACCATATTAGGAAGGCAAATGCCGAGAAATCATAATAGAAGAAAAGTTCTCAGGCCGTCTTTGTAATCTTCGGCTTCATCCCATTTGTTTGGCCTGCTCCGTTGGCCTAAGGATCTAACACTCAGGAACTGTCCCTTTCTAATAATCAGCCTTCATCGGAGGGCCGACAACAACTTGCTCTCACAACTGGAATTGAACCAATACAAAGGCAGTGGTAAGCATTGCATGGAAAGTAGCCAGTCTTATCCTGGGCCCTCTGTTGCCACTAAGCTGCTCCATAACAGTTTAGACATTGAAAAAGGACAGTAAAAGTTCATAAAGCCTTGTGCCTTGTCAAGAATAGAAGCAGATGATTGATCTTTTCTCATTTTATTTTTCTATTATGGAACAATAGTAAATAACAATTTTTTTGTGGCATTCCTCTCAGAATGTTCATTGTTAATATGGCCTTATGGGCATCTACTCATAGCATACCCAAATTTCTCCAAGGCTATGAAGGACTTCTCTTCAGAATTGAATGAAATGAATTGAATGAAAAGCTTTTAGCATTACTTTTTTGAATCTTCTACTTCCCCATATTATTGTTTTCGGGAGTTTGGGGTTGTGAGGGAGCCTCTAAAGACGTGTATGAATCGGTCAACTTGATATGGAGGGTTGGTTGAGGTAAAATGGATAGCTCGGAAAATGAAAGACTTCAGTGTAAGTCTTGGTAGGAGGTGTACTGTTAGAATTCCCCTAGGAAGTTTATGAAATCCGGAGGTACCGTCAAGTGGTGTGGTCTTTAGTAGGTGCATAAATTTCTATTCGCAATCTAGTGAGAGGAGAATCTCGCGATTGGTTCTGTATGTCTAGATCTTATTTGCATGAAGTGGATAGGAGAAACAGCAGGTGCGAGGTTGCAGGGTGGGAACGTTATCAGTGTCGTAGGTTTGGGAGCAGGAGCAGGTGCAAGGTTCCGGTGCGGGAGATTCACTAGAAATAGGAGATCCTGCAACTAAGGTCAGTATTGGGAGCTTTTCAAGATGACTGGTGGTTTATGGAGGATACTGCAATTGGTAATTTCTTTCCATAGTTGGAGACTGGATGGTAAATGGATTTTGATATAATGTGGTGTGTTGTGGGAAGAGCACTCTGAGTTCCCTCTTTGCGGACATAAATACACACCACCCAATTTTCTTTTGTTGTTTAATCATCTTATAGTTAAGTCTTTCTCTGGTATCGGTTCGATAGCCAGTGGACGATCGACAGTCCATTCAGGATGTGGAATTCTTTGCTTGTACTTACCCGTAATAAGGAGCAAGCTGTGCAAGTTGTGGCTAGATCTAGTGTTGGAGGTAAATATAGAGCCAAGGTTTAGGGTATAGGTGAAGTCATATGGCGTTGATGGACCTATGAGATTGATTTGGGACAACAAGGATGCCATTTGTATTGCGCACTATGCAGTTCAACGTGCCAAGACAAATGACATTGAGCTTGATTGAAATTTAATTAAGTAGAAGCTAAACAGTGGGCTGATTTGTATTCCTTCCATCAAGGTGAACCTGTGTTAAGATACTTCATCCCATTGTATGCAATGAACATGCCAGATTTGCACCAATTTGCCGGGGAGCTGAAGTTTGGGATCCTTCATCTTTATGATAGTGCTTCTGTTACGTCATTTTACTCTTGTAAGCGTTTATGGTACAGAGTAGATGCATAGGGCTGTCTAATAAACATCAGCTTTTGTTTAAGTTCTTTCTTCTCCCTCTTCTTCCTTTTCTTAAGTAAACTTCTAGTCTATTACATGTAACATTGTTATGGTTTACTTGTGATGCTTGTGCGTTGGTGAAGCACATATCGATCTTTCCTCTTTGGACCTATATTACAAGTCCTGCAACTTGTATGCTTTCCCATTTTCATGTGTTGGGTCCTTTCTGAGTTGTTTTCCTTTCATCGATACCGCTGTTTTTCATGTGCATTGGTTCTGATACTTGCATCACTTGGGTCTACTTGCTCCATTTTTAGAAAAAAGAAGCATTTTTTGGTTTTATCATTTTGAATCAGTTATTGCTCGGTTTTGGGGAAATATTGATGTCCTAAGAACTGGCAATAGGACTGGTAAAGAAATGTGTATCCTAGTCAGAATGCATTCTCTCCCCCTACCCTCCCGAAAGGTGCTGGAGTCCAACTGAGTTGCAAGGTTTTGTATCTCCTAATTCCTTCAGTGCTTCTGGTCTGAAATAGGCACGTTGCCCTTGCTCTAAATCACATCGCTTATGTGAAAACTCAGCTACACACATGTTTGTCCCTTTTCTCTCTTCCTCACCACCTTCTTCAGGAAGAAAGGCAAAAATTGGAAAACATTTTATTTTCAATGTATTGAGCCTTGTTTATTTCAGTTCCAGAACTTTGATGCATCTGGTAACCCCATCCGAGTATTTATATTGAGTTGTGTTCTATGATTTCGTGGTAGAGACTGAACCCCTCATGGAGGAGAGTCAGGACATCTTTGATGCTTTGTTGGCTAACCATCACAAGGATGACCAAGTAAGCTAATTATTTCTACATTTTGTATCCTATGTGTCACAAGTTATGTCCTTTCTGATATCACACTTCTGCCTTCTGCCTTCGTGACCTTGGGATGTTCTTATCTTACCAGGCTTTGGCACCTCCTCGAGCTTCTGATCCTGGCTGGGCCCATGGGGTTATGATAAATGGGGGTCGGCAGAAGATTAAGTGCAACTACTGTCACAAAATTATTCTCGGTGGTGGAATTTCTCGGCTAAAGCAACATTTAGCAGGGGAAAGGGGAAACGTAACTCCATGTGAGGAAGTCCCTGAAAACGTTAAAGTGGAAATGCAACAAAACTTAGGTGTTAAAGTTCTTAAAAAGTTGAAGGTGCAGAAAGGATTAAAAGGTAGCACGCACTCAGTTTCATATCTGCAGGACAGTGATGGACAGAGGAATTGTAAAGTATCTTCTAAAAGAGGGGCTAGCTGGAAAAGAAGAGTAAAGGTGCGCGATGGAGGAAACTTCAATTTAAAAAAGAAAGATGAAAGGCATTTTCGGCCAATTATAGTTAAAAGTTCTCTACAGACGAGTTTTCCTACCCAAGAATGTGCTGACCACGCAGATATAGCTGTTGCAAATTTCATGTTTGTGACAGGCTTACCTTTAAGTGCTTCAAATTCTTTTTATTTCCAGCAGATGGCTGATGCTATTGCTGCTGCAGGTCCCGGTTATAAAATGCCTTCATACAATTCTTTGAGGGGTAAATTGTTGAACAGGAGTTGTCAAGATGTGAGCAAACCATTGCATGAACTGAGGAAGTCATGGGAAATAACTGGGTGTTCTGTCATGGTTGACAGGTGGTCGGATAGTACTGGTCGCACGGTGATAAACTTTTTTGTTTATTGTCCCAAGGGTACACTCTTCCTCAAATCGGTTGAGGCAACAGATGTTACAAAATCTTCAGAAGAGCTTTTTAGTTTATTTGATTCTGTTGTTCAAGAGGTAGGGCCAAAAAATGTTGTCAACTTTGTTACGGAAACTGCACCCACTTTTAAAGATGCAGGAATGGCCTTAATGGGAAAGTACAGAACCTTTTTTTGGAGTGCCTGCAGTGCACATTGTATCGATATGATGCTTGAAGAGATTGGTGAAATGGAGGGAGTAAAAGAGGTTTTCGTGAAGGCCAAGGAAATAACTCAGTTTATATATAATAATGCTTGGGTCCTTAATTTGATGAAGAAGAGGACTGGTGGAAAAGATATTGTTCAGCTTGCAAGTACAAGATTTTCATCCAACTTCTTCACGCTGCAAACAATTGTATCATTGAAGAACCCTCTTCATCAGATGTTTACGAGTCCTACCTGGATACAATCGACATTTTTGAAGCAAAGAGTAGGGCTTGAGGTGACCGAAACCATAGTGGATCCGCTTTTTTGGTCACTGTCTGAACGTACACTAAAGGTTGCAGACCCCTTGCTCAATGTATTACAACTTACTGACAATGAAGAGAGACCATCAATTGGCTATATTTATGATGCAATGCAGAAAGCAAAGGAAAATGCCATGGTCGTGTTTAACAACGAGGAATCTGATTACTTACCATATTTAAACATTATTGATCGTATTTGGGTAGAGGAACTCCATAGCCCCCTTCATGCTGCTGGATGGTATCTTAATCCATCCATCTTTTATAAACCCGGTTTCTCAACTAGCAAAGTTATCCAAAAGGGTTTACTTGACTGTATAGAAACCTTAGAGCCGAATTTAACGTCCCAGGTTTTGATTACAAGCCACATAAAGTCCTACGAGGATGCTGTGGGCGATTTTGGTCGCCCTATGGCATTAGGTGGTCGAGAGTCATTGGCCCCAGGTTGGCATCCATTTGTTTCTATTCTCTGTTCCCTTGACTGTGCAAGGTTTTTAGTAACTTTCATTTTATTCTGCTATCTGCAGCTACTTGGTGGTCTCTGTATGCTGTTGATTATCCAGATCTACAGCGATTAGCTGTAAGGGTATTAAGTCAAACATGTAGTGTAATCCGCTGCGAGAGGAATTGGAGCATGTTTGAATGCATTCATGCGAAGAAAAGGAATCGGTTAGAGCATCAGAGGTTGAATGACCTCATTTTTGTTCACTATAGCTTGCGCCTTCATGAGAGGTAATACTTCCGTCTCCACTTTTGTAGCTACTTATTATGCGAGAGTTTATAGCTCATCTACTTTTTTGAGGTCCTGATTTCGAGAATGGGAATAATTAGCTAATGACCGGGGTATTTTATGCATATTGAAGTTTCTTTCCTCCGAGATACCAAAGTAGGATTATTTTACATTCCATTATCATCAAAATTACGTGGATAAATATAGCAGGACATTTAGTAAATGTGTGTGCAACTTTTCACCATCACTATTCTCCTTTGGTAATTTCATATTTCTTGATAAGTTGATAAATGGTTGGATTTCTTGCATGACACACTGTTCTCTTGGCAAGTGTTGGCATGGTGTTTTTTGTGAACGGGGTTATATGACTTGGAAATGGCAGTTCTTGGTGCGACAATCGTGAGTAGCATGTAGTAACTCCCTATATTCTGTGTTAAATAAACTTGAAGAGAGGAAGCTTTAGTGTTTTGAACTCTCATCTACGTGCTAAACGAATTCAGAGCTTTTTCATGTTAGTGTGGAAAAAAAGAATTTGAAAATTATTTCTGGGGATTTGAGATGGTGTGGGATAACCGCTAATCTCATGAGCACTGATGCACTGTTTCTATTTTCCACACTAGTTATTGTGGCTCATGGCAAAGTTGATTACTAAGGAGTAGTAACCACTTTTTCAAAGCTTGAATATTTAATATTTACAAGTGTCGTGCGTCACTCAGTTAGTGTGCCACTTGTTGCTCAAGGAAGCACGTAACACCAGTGGAGGTGTTACACCAAAAGGTCTATTCCCTTTATAAGTAGTATAGATAGATTATCTCCCCAGCTCAAAAGATGTCAGAAGTTAGGCCTACATAAAAGTATGCTAGAATGCAGTAGTTTTTCATCAGGGAACTAACTTTTTTCATTTGCCTATTCCATTGTTTTGGTGCCCTCCATTATTACAGCACTAATCTTCTCATTCAGTTATGAGGTAGGGATCTTGGTTTCCACGGTTCCATCTAGGAGTCAATTCATTAGGGTATTTTGCTAGCAACCACCTTCCGAACACCATTGTGGAACACGTGGTTATATACCGCTGGACGGCATTGTTTTTTTCAATGTTGCATATTGAGGAGGGATTTGTATCTTATGGTTATTCTTAAAGTTGGCTGGGGTTGAAAACTTTTCCTCCTTACGTACGTTCAGGACTGGTACACCCTTTACAGCATCCGCCAACTATATATGAACTGGCCTAACCAGTTAGTTCCAAAACTGAGGAAGACGTATTAAGATTATAAGACAAGAAGAATTCGATACTTGTGTTAATAGAACTGTTCCTAATTGAGCCCATACTTTTACTTTACATCTGCTATGGCGGTGACCGTGGTAATCATCTTTTATGCATCGCACTTGGATATTAAACTAAACCATGAACAAACAAGATGGTATTTCTAGCCACATCTGATAGGTGAGATGATCTGCCCAAATTTTCTTGAAGTAACTTACCTCTAAAATGACATTGAAGGGAACATGCATTATCGTTTCATCCTCCATATTGTGACCTTAACTGCTACTGTCAGTGGGTTGTGGTGGCTATTAGATTTTGGCAAACATTAAATTACCATAATAGGGTTTGCTTCTTATGCTAGCAGGCGAGAAGCAAGTAAAGGCCGTTGCATGAGATGTGCATATGACCCCACATGCGTGGAAGCTTTGGAAGCCGATGTGTGTGATTGGGTAAAGGACCCTGGAAGTCTTCAAGGTGAGGATGTCAGCTGGATGGACGTTGCAGTTCTTGATGAGGTGACTGCAGAAAGTGAGAGAGCACAAAACATTGAAAATACTGATGATAGATGTAGTGAAAATGCTAGTAAAATTGAGGGTAATAACTAATAACAATCTGTGGTGTATATTAAACTTCTCATTAACCTTGCTATTTATATTTTGCTATCTTTTTCTTCCTCGTTTTGATTTTTAGTTTTCGTATCACGGATCTTGAAAAGGCATCTGAACTGCTCAAATAATTCGGTTAGTCTTAGTTTTGTCTGTACAGTTCCATTAAAGCTGTCCTGAACATGATAATACTTTCTGGTTTGTAAGAATGTTAATCTTCTATCTTATTGTTGCTTGCAGTTGCATAGCCTGGAGTATACTTTAGGTTAGATTTTTCTTTATCCTTCATATTCCGCGAGCCATCATCATTCTCCCCTTCCCCAACCATCACCTACCCAACCATTTCTCCACCCTCAACCACCACCACCACCACCAGACTATTGACCACTGTTTCTTCTGATTCTCCTATCCAGCAACCACCGCCTCTGGCCGGCAACCATCCCTGTGCAAATGTCCCACACACTCAAAGCATTACTTCGTTTAGAGCACAGCCAATCACCACTCTGAGCTCCGCGTTCCTTACCACAACAGATGGCAAATCCTTGTGCTTCTCTTCAGCACCATAATTCATCTCCTTCGTTTGATGAATTAATAGGGTTGAAACAACAGAGCTTCGACTGGCGGAAATTGGTAATAAGTTATTGTTTCTACAACTCTTTGGAACAAAACCCAATTAGCTCATACCTAAGTCTATCACCATCAACAAGTGTAGCATTTTTTATTTTTACTGTCTTGATTTGGAGGCCTTCATTTATGCCTCAAGGGTCGGGCGATGGTTATGGTGGTCGTGACGGGTTTGCCATCCATTTGTTTAGTTTCGGTTTGGCTCCTATTTGGATGTTGGTGGCTGGGTGGTGTTGGTGGTAGATAGCGCAGATGGTGGTAAAGACCTAATTTACACAATATTTGACAAAAGTGATCTAAAGAAGAAGCGTAAAGGACCAGGAGCATTAAAAAATATAATCTGAGGACCGACTCCTTAAAACGTTCATAGCGAGAGGACCATACCTCTTATCTTGTAGTTACGTATTATGTTCCTTATCGACCTCTAGTCTCCGTAGTATGCTATGGTTGAAAAGGTACGAATAAACTTTTGTTTGTCCAAAGTCGTTGCCCAACAAAATAAAAAAAATTGAAAAAACCGAAAACAAAAGGGAGAAACAGTTTGTCCAAAGTTCAGGCATCTGACATACTCCAAGAAATGAAAGTGCGCAGATTGTAAACAGACACCACCAAACAACCAATGTTAAATTCGTTCCACTTTTATAATTGTTTTGTTTTCCAGAAATTTGACCTACTTCAGCAGCTACTGATACTGCAGAGACATCATTCTTCCATCTAAAGCTGTCACCTTTTCTAACAGAGTTCCCTGCCTATGACATGAATGCTCTCAAAATGGTTCTACGTGAAAGAGCCGGAGCTATGGTGAGGCTAATTCTGGGGTCGGAGTGAGGAGAGGACAACGTCTCTCTGCATTGCAGCTTTGAACTCATCAAAGGTGACCTCTCCGTCACTGTCGGCGTCCATTCGGTCGAATATCTCGTCCAACTTTCCGGGCTCGGTTATATCCGGAGGAAGACAGTCATCTGGCAAGGCCTGCACAATAATTTGTTGTTCCAGTGATGCGAACACTTGCACAATCTAAGCAGCATTTTTGTGGAACTAAGTGTATGAAAACAAGGGAAAGAGAAGTTACGCTAATCATGGATGCTACTTCTTCTTTGCTGATGCAACCAGACCCGTCCTTATCGTACATCTGATTGCCATAACAAATATATATAAGTAGAGTTTCTCTTCGCGGTTGGATATAGAAGATCAAAGTACTTATAATTTCAATGCGAGTAGATTATGGGAGACATGGACATGGGGGACAGGTATAGTACTAGTACTTTCTTCCCTAAAAAGAGGCTTCTAATCTTTGCCATTTTCTGGAAAATCTTTCACTTCCATTTCTGTGATTCGACATTCTCACTTTCTGAAATTATGCTTGTATCCATAAAATGTAGGATAGATGTGCTACAGTTTGTTATCAAGACCTTTGGCATATCATATACTCCGTACTACACTATTTGAGGTCTCTTTCAAAGCGATGGAGAAAATTTACAGCACCTGGAAGCAGAGTCGGAGTGCATCGTCTCCTCGAGAGTTCCTGAGGCTGGAGAACCCGCAAAGTATCTCTCTCATGTCAACCGTCCCGTCTCGGTTATTGTCAAACAAATCGAAGATTCGGGGTGCTAGAGGGACCAGGGATGACATGTCCATGGCTCTCAGCACCTCCTCAAACTCAGGTAGAGTGGCATTCTCACCATTTGCACATCTGTACTTACACCCAGTTAGTAAAGCTTCATGTGGATAAACATGCCATACATGAATTGAAACAAAGCAATGTCCATGCAACTGAGTATCAAGCTACATCAATCCTTTTCAGAATGTTGAAGTAGTAGTAGTGATCTTTGGAATGTTGTTTTGTTTAGTACTTACATTCTCCTAAAATGAATTTTGAGACACTCGAGCTCCTCCGGCTTAAGGTCATAGGAACCTACTAAAGTTTTTTTCCTCTTTGTTCTCATAGAGAAAATTGTGCAGCTCGCCATGCTCACAAATGCAGCCGCCCGAAGCTTCCTCCGTGCATTAAAGCTCTGAAGTCGTGAAACAATCTCGGGATCTATTTCACGTTCGGTGGCCGAATCTCCAATGACCCAAGGGTGCTGAAGAATCTACTCACAAACATATAGAAAAAGAAATTAAGGTGGGATAAGTATACATTCTCGATGAAGGTGGGATAATTTAGGCAAGAATCTCTGAGCTATTTCCTCCGTTTCATTGCATTTATCCTTGATCCTTTAAGCAAATATTCCTTTAGGATAGATTTAGTACCATGTACAGTAAGTGTACGTTAGATAAGTAAGGTTGCGACAAGTCAAAGTCAGGGTAAAACAGCAAGTGAAGTAAATGTTTACATGTACTTTATCTATCGTAAAAATTGACAAAAAAAGTCGAAAGAAGAAAGCCAAATGAAATGGAGTCTCTTATTCTTTGTACCTCTTCTGCACTTGGTCTTCTCTGAGGATCAACGGTGAGTAGACTGGAAATCAAGTCCTTTGCTGATGGAGAGATGTTCTTCCATGTTTTCTCATAAAAGCTGAAGTCTCCCTGCATACGAAGCAGCTTCAATGGAATTACACTAATAGTCATATAAAGATGTATTTGACAATGCTAACAAGACAATGAACATACAGCCATTATCATTTGTTGCTTTTGTCTGGTTGACTTTGCAATCAAAGGTGGAGAGTTGTCAAACGGGCCGGGCGGCCCGCGGCCCAGCCTGAAAAAAGCCCGAGCTGGCCCGACCCTTGCATGAACAGTACATGCCCGAAATAATTGGGCTTAGGGCCTGGGCTTGGACCAGGCCAAGTATTTCTGGGAAAAAGCCCGGGCCAGGCCCGACCCGAAAAGAGGCCCGGGTCTGAAATTTTGGTGGGGAAAACACCAACGGATTTTGGTCGGCCCTTTTCAGCAGGCCCCATCTGTTTGAAAATTTGGTGTTTCCCCCCTTCGGGTCTGAAATTTTGGTGGGGAAAACACCAACGGATTTTGGTCGGCCCTTTTCAGCAAGCCCCATCTGTTTGAAAATTTGTGTTTTTCCCTTTTCCCCCAACGGATTTATTCCTCATTCATTTCCAAAATTCCACTTTTACCCCCCCAACAGCAATATAACGGCTAGTTTGGGGGGTATTTTAGTCTAACTTAATTTTTTCAACTCCTTTAAAGGTTTTTACACTCTTACCCTCCCCAACAACTATAAACGGATAGTTTTTAGGGGTATTTTGGTCTTTTGTGAAGTTTCAAAAATCTATAAATTCACACCATTTCTCTCTAATTTTTCACACCAATCTTCTTACTCTCTCTTATATAAACATTCTACATTTCTACAAGCTTTGCTACTCTTGCTAATTACTACTCTTATTTACTAATTAGTACTCTTGCTATTATTACTCTTGTTTACTAATTACTACTCTTGCTAAATTTTAATTACTAATCACTCCTCTTATTAATTTGTTACTCTCTAATTCTTTTGTCTAGTAATTAGTAATTAGTGAATTTTTATATTTATTAATTACTATTACTAATTTTTTTAATTACTAACTCTCTCCAATTTCGAATTACCCTCAGTGATTCATTTGTTACTCTTTAATTCTTTTAATTGTTATTTCTAATTACTAATTACTACTCTTATACTTGTGTATTTAGTTACTCTTACTAATTTTATTTAGCGTCAAATATGGCTGGATTATTGAAGAAACTGAGGCGTGCATCATCATCACGAAAAACATCATCATCATCACAAGCACCACCACCAGCACAAGCGCCAGCACCACGGCCATCACAAACACCAATCCAAGCACCACCACAACCATTCGTTCCTGGACGAATGAGTACAGGCTGTATGATAGATACCCAAGCCAATTGGGAGTTCAATCAAAACATTCCAGATTTTGAATACACGCCTGATCAAGACCCCCCGCATTATAGTCAAGGACGCAGCTCGGTTGGCGAAGCTACTACTCCGTGGCATAATCTTAACCCTATGCCTGGTCATGATGAAGAAGGGCCGAGCAATGCCTCCGGTAATGAGCCAGAAGTCCAAAAGGAAAAAAAGAAAGCCGAGTGTTGGAATCATTTTGATGTAGTTACGGTGGACGGCATCCGAAAAGCTCGATGTAAGTACTGTGCTAAATTATTTTCGTCTGGTAGTGGTAATGGACATCTTAACAGGCATTACCCTCAGTGTGCACCTCGACAAGGCCACGTCGAACCTACCCAAACGCAGTTATCTTTTGACGGTAAGTTATTTGTTTATAATCAGCGAGAGCAAAGAGACGGTCTCGCTGAATTTGTTATTCACGATGAACAAGCCTTTTCTTTTGCCGATAATGCTAAGCACTCTAGATATATGAACACATACGTTCAACCTTTGTACAAAAAGGTTCATAGAAACACAACTAGATCCGATGCACTCCGACAGTATAATGCTGCTAAAGCACGCCTGATCGATTATTTCGATAAATTTGACGGTAAAGTTAGTCTTACTTCTGATATTTGGCAATCTCTGTTTACTTTTGTTAGTTATACTTGTGTGACCGCCATTGGATTGATGCAGATTGGATTATGCACAAGAGAATCATCGCTTTCGAGCTCTTTCCTTTTCCGCATGATGGAATGAACATTGCTACTATTATATTAAAAGCATGTACCACATTTAAATTAAAGGATAAGATTATGAGTATTAGTTTTGATAATGCTTCTAACAATACAGCTGCTGTTGATGCTTTAAAGAGAGCCTCAAACCTGTACTTTCTGGTAAATTATTTCATGTTCGTTGTGTTTGTCATATAATTAATTTAATTGTTCAAGATGGTTTAGCTGCTGCAGGAGATATTCTTGTCAAAATGAGGGGTATGACAGCGTATGTTAATAGTTCGAGTCCGAGAACACAACAATTTAAAACGTTGTGTGTTGAATATAATATGCCTCGCAGGAGAGCAGTTACAGATGTGGTCCACAGGTGGAACTCTACATACCATATGCTTTTACACATTCTGGCATACAGAGAAGTCTATACGCATTTTCTACTAACCCAGTTCCCAGCCGGCTTGCCAACTCAAGAGGAATGGCAGATGGCCACATACCTAGCTGAATTTTTGGAGGTATTTTACACGTCTACCAATTTATTGTCTGGTACGTACTATCCCACCTCTCCTCTCGCTGTAATAGAAATTCTCAAGATGGCTACAATGTTAACAAAATGGAGATATATAGGACCCTTTAAGGAAATAGTAAAAGTGATGGATAAAAAGTTTAATAAATATTGGAGTGAACTGCCTGTTATTTTTGCTGTGGCTACTTGTTTAGATCCTAGGTTAAAGTTGCATGGCGTGAACGTCTCGATACAAGAGATATCGAAATTAATGTGCTACCCAGTAGAGGATACAACCGCACTCACAGCGAAAGTGAGCAAGACATTTGAGGAATTGTTCAACCTCTATCGTAATTCTGCTGACGTGCGCGGGCGAGCTTCATCATCGACTGCTGAGAGGTATTATGCGCCATACCTTAAGGGCTTTGAACATCTAGTAGCAAGACAACTACCAGGTGAAGGTACTTCTAATTCGGCAGGTTCGTCTACTTTTTCCTCTTTTAATGAGATTGGTGTATATTCAAATACTGATCATTATTCTGATTTATCAATGCAAGAACAGGTTAATTTTAATTTGTTAAATTTTTGGAAACAAAATCAAAACATGTATAAAACTTTATCCCAAATTGCACGGGATGTACTGCCAGTGCAAGCCTCCACGGTTGCTTCAGAGTCGGCATTTTCAGCGAGCGGGAGGGTTTTGGATGACAGGAGGAGTCGTCTTAACCCCGAGTCGCTCGAGCTATGTGTATGTTGGAAGGATTATCTTGATGCGAAATACCGCGAGCAAGATAAACCGATTGATGATAGGAAGAGCAGTGACTCGGATATTGAAGTACTTCCGGATGATTAGGTAATTTCTTTTTATTTTCCTTCTCTTAAGTTTTAAGAATAAAATTTCTCACAAAATATAGTTTTTTTTTCATATATATAATATATATATATATATATATATATATATATATATATATATAAAATAAGTTTTTACAAGCAAGATAGATATTTTTCGTATATATAAAAAAATAGGTAACTTCGCCTGTTTGTTTACAAGCAGCCGGTCCCAAGCCCGGATAAAAGGAGGAGGGCCTATGAACACATTTATCTTCAATGTTTATGATTTATAATGACAAGGCAAGGGGTTACATAGTAATATCATTAAGAGTTGGTTTGTAGACGATAACTTTTGTATTTTTTGTCAAGGTACCTATAATCGAAAAGCCGTCAAAAGTTCTATTTTCTTTTTTGATTCCTAGAGATGGTTTATCTATCACTATCTACTGCTGATGGCAAATTTTATGAACCCCTAAAAAATAAAAACAGAGATATGTAAGGTGAGGCCTTGTGTCACGGGCTGCCCCTTGCACCCGCCTAGCACCGCGCCCTCGCGCTCATCAAGCACGGCACCTGTGCGCCCCCTCCAGCATGCGCCCATGTGCCCTTGCAAGTTTTTCAAGTCTCGCGCCCATGCGCTCTTCAAGCACAGCGCCCGCGCGCCCAATTGCAGTGCCCGCGCACGCCAAAAGCCAACCGTGAAGATCTGAAGATCTAGGCTTGCGTTTTTGCTCAATTTTGGTGGAGACCACCCTTGTATATATTTAAGTTTCCCTGTAAAATTTCAAGTCATTCCGAATTATATTTCTCTAAAAAGGGGCACTATGACTCATCGCACATAGTGATGTCTACTACTGTCACTTAGGAAAATCCACCTAATGGTACTATATGGGAGTCATGCACACCCATACCCGAGAGTCCCTTACTTTGTTTTAGCTTTCCTGTTTAGCTAGATTGCACATTGTGGATGCAAACAAAGCTTTCTGTAAGTTGTAATGATGTTATTGAAGTAATGAGAATATTTTGGACTGTTTTGCCCTCGTGTTGAAATTTACTTAATTGTGCACTGTTTTATGCAATGTTGATGCACTGCTTGCTGTAGATTGTTGGGATTTGTTGGCTGACTCTTCTTGCAAGCGGCAAGTCGAGTGCCACACACGGTTTCCTTTGTGCCATCAAGGGCCATCGTGTGTCACCTTGCCATGTCATATGGGGCTATGTCCCTGGTTGACGACGTGGTATAAAAAATAAACGATAACCTTATGAATCGAACTAATTTTGTAATCTGCCAAGCTAAGGGACTGTATATATACTAGCACTTGAGCCGGTATAAAAAGGTAAAAGTAAGACCGAAACCACGTAAGGCAGAAGGAAACTTGAAGGGGTTCCTATCCAACAACAAAAATATGAATCATGCCTCAAGAGACGGGGAAGGCTGCCCTCGAAGTCGAAGGGGGTACAACCCCCCGGCTTGCTTGTTAGATCTAATGAAGAGACTGCCCCACTAGGGAAGTATGCTTGTGCATCGCAAGGGGCTGATGGGAAAGTAACCCATCAGGGAAGAGATAAGAGTCCCTCGAGGGTCTAGGTTAGGTCCTCGAGATGCCCCTTACTAGTAAAGGTATCTATGGAGTGCTTGGCTTGGTGGCTGGGAAGGTTGGTGCGACATGGGGTTCCTTAAAAGAGTGCTGGACAAATGTCTAACTTAACTGAGCTCGAGCCTCCAAGCCATAACCTAGATTCTCCAAACATGACCGTGGTGTGGTCCTAAAGTTTCCATTTCTGAAACCCCAAACACTTCGGTATTTGGCAAACGGACGTATTTAGCCCATCCTTCATCACACCACCTTCAGCTGGAGCCACCCTTTACGGCAACCCTCGGCTGCGATGCCATCTAATCTTGGGATCATCAGGTCGGGGTGTGTTGGCTAGCAGTCTGGGTTTGGATCCAACGTCTTTTTTGTCACACATGTTAAGGGAGCAGACAGGCGTTAACTGTTTCCTTTTCTAAATGTATCATCTTTGAAGCCACATTCCAAATGTATCTTCGTTGGGAATTTGTTTGTAAAATAACCGAGAACAATATATTGTAGGTTAATTACACTCGATACTCCGGAGATTTATCCGAAAATAATTTCTATATACTTTTGTTACACTTTGACCCCTGTGGTTTGTAGGGGCTTTTTACGGAGCTACAAAAAACTAACGGGACATCAGAGGCTATTACAAGACTCTCTGGCATGCCATTTTTTTTTGTTGTTGCTTAAAATTCCTTTAAATCTTTCTCTTCTTCCTTACCACCCAACGCCCAGCCATCGCCGCCTACGCTCAGCCACCATTGCTGGAGGCTTCCTTCTGCCTATCACATACACGCACACACATGCGCTGATGACACACATGCTCCCCCCCCTCCCCCAAAAAAAAAAAGAACTGTCTACACACACACATAGCCCATCACACGCACCCACTGGCTACCACCACCGGTTACGCTCACACACCACTGGCCCTCACACAGACACCGGCAGCCACACCCACCCACGGTGACCACCTTATTATCTGCCTACATATTGAACCCATATCTCTAAGATTCATTCACAGATGATTCAGTAGCAACCCTTTTTTTTCTTGCAGCAAGAAGGTATTGGAGAATAAGCTGCTCTAGAGATGAATGTGCAACTGCTTCAATAGGAGCTTTTATGATCACAGTAAGAGGCTCTATGCGAATTGCGACAATGACCAACCATAACATCATCACCAGTCGTTACAATACCCATCACCACCAAACCCTTTAATACCACCAGTAGCCACATTCTCATTGGCGACCACCACCGCCACCAATCTCTCACTGCACAACACATGCATGCACACAAACCCAACCACTGCTTATCACCACCACTGTCAAACCCCTCGTACTGCCACCCAACCCAAACCCTTTAAAACTGCCAACTACCCATTGACGACGACCACCGCTACCAACCACAATACACATAACCCAAAGCAAACATAGATCTACACGAACAATAATTTTGGGCTTCATATATGGGAGAGATTATATAAATTGGGTGCGATTTCATGATTTTTTTTGGTGAACGGGTGTGGTGGTTGTGGTTAAGATCGGTAGTGGTAGGTTCGTTTATGGTGGTCGTGGTGGTGGGAGGTTGTGGCGTAGATTGGCTGTAGTGAGTTCTTTCTTTGTGATGGGGTGCAGTAGTGACCGGTGGGCTTGTTTTTGGTGGTCGTGGTGGCAGGGTAGTGGCGTAGATTGGGTGCGATTCCATGATTTTTTTTTGGTGAACGGGTGTGGTGGGTGTGGTTAAGATCGGTAGTGGTGGGTTGGTTTATGGCGCGGTGATG
The DNA here is from genome assembly GCA_033070095.1 of Escallonia herrerae. Classification (NCBI taxonomy): domain Eukaryota; kingdom Viridiplantae; phylum Streptophyta; class Magnoliopsida; order Escalloniales; family Escalloniaceae; genus Escallonia; species Escallonia herrerae. The sequence continues at coordinate 110,521 of JAVXUP010001437.1, read as the reverse complement.
GTGGTGGGACAGTGGTGGTTGTGGCGTAGATTGGGTGTGGTGGGTTCAGTTTTGGTGATGGGGGGCAGTGGTGACCGGTGGGCTTGTTTTTAGTGGTCGTGGTGGCAGGGCAGTAGCGTAGATCGATAATATTGAGTTTGTTTTCAATGGTGGTGTCGGGTCAGTGGTGGTTGTGGTATAGCATCGTCAAGCCACGATTGGAGGAAGCCGTGTGTGATCTGGCAAGCGCATGTGGTGGTGGTCGTGAACATGTATAAGTAGGGGGTGGGATTATTTTTCTATGAGGGGCATTATCATTTTTCTATTAATTATGTTAACTCTGTCAACTGAAACATTGTATTATTGTTTTAATAGATAAGGAGATCGTGTGTATTACAGACAAACGTCAGGAGTGCCGAGTATAATTAACCCTTTATTGTAAATGCCTACCCTATCCCTTTGGGAGGCTCAATATTCTTAGCATGAACTGGTTTAGAATTTCATCATCAATACGGATTTCTTAACATTCAAAAATTAGTTCCTCCATTCGGCTTTTGATTGTTTCCATTCGCACTAAAACCTATTTGATAAAATTATGGTTGCTAATTAAACATGGTCAGGGGCATTTCGGTTAGCATGACTTCTTAAATCTCCCTAAATGTTTGCCGTAGAACATACTAGTGACAAATTATTTGCCAGTTAAAGAACAAAGCCATGAACCTGCAAACAAAATTTCTAAAACAACATCTAGGATTTGCAAAACCTTTCAAGGCTAAACCTGTACTTTTAGCTTGTCTGTGGGCTCGAGATATGCATCCTAAGCATATTACAATTCGTACCGATTACGGTTCATTGTCTCTCAGATACCAGGTGTTGGACAAGCTAGACCGAGACAACCTCGTTACTTTTCGAATTTGCTATAATTGTATAGATATTCACAGTATTGCAAAAGCTACAAGTATAATTAAAGGAGCTCCTCCACCTACGAAGCCAAATCTTTGGCCTCATCCACCTCCCATGGTGGCACTTACAACCTTTCCTAAAGCTCGTCTCTTTGTTGCTTACTCTGTTGGTACAACTACACGGGCCACAGGGTCGCAACTCATTATCAATGCAATTCATATATTAAAAATCAAATACCAAAAAAATAAAATAAAAATGAAACATACAAAATTCTGGTTAACCAGAATTTCGAGCCACAATTCATTAATTGTCTCTCATGTAACGGGAGCTGGGCACGCCTCGGCCAAGACCAACTCGTTGAATTTTTTACATTGCCTATACTTGCATAGATTTTTTTAGTTTTACGAAAGATACAGGTACCAAAGAGCTCCTTCGGCCTACTCTCTTCGTATGATTTGAATGGGCCATAACGGCCAAACTCGTATCAAGACTCTTTATTATTAAAATGATTTTTTATTTAAAAATGAAGCATAAACACTTGGCGTGACTAAAGAAATTCTGGTGTGCGAGTAGCGAACATACGTACCCAGAGAGGAGGATGTACAAGATGACCCCCAACGACCACATATCGCTCCTGCAAGATATCCTTCCCTGAGAAAGTGCCTCCGGCGACACGTAATCGATCGAGCCGAACAGCCCCACAACCGGGTCGGTGAACTCCTCCACCGAGCTCAGTCCAAAGTCCATAATCTTCAGGGGAGAGTCCTTGCTTTGGCTCAAAAACAGGCAGTTCTCAGGCTTCAAGTCCCTGTGAACAATATTGGCCCTGTGCAGCGCCTTCAGCCCCTCACAATCTGCCTGACCACTGCCGCGGCCTCCCCTTCCGAGTACTTCTTCTGCGACACAATCCTGTCGAACAGCTCGCCCCCCGAGCAGAGCTCCAGTATGAGATGGACTCCACTCGTGTCCTCGCAGACGTCGTACAGGTAGATCACGTTCGGGTGCGGCGACACGTCCTCGACGATCCTTCTCATGACCAGTATCTCGTTCGTGAGCAGGGCGTCCGATACGGAGACTTGCTGCTTCCATATTGGTAAGTTTCTAATGGACGATTGAGCCATCGAAGGAGGGCTTATCCGTTTGAGTGTCTTGATGGCCACCGGAGTGACATTTCCTCCTTTGGACTTCCTTAAACCTCTACGGACAACAGAGAATCCTCCTCTGCCTAAGATGTCTGTAACTTGGTACTCTTCAGAAATGGTGGTTCCGGTTTCCTTTCCCATGACAGTACTGTCACAAGGGGAATCATATTCCGTGGGAGTTGAAATGATGAGGAGGGGGAAGAAGACAGGCCAGGGGTGGGTGTTGGGGGTTCAATGATAAGGGAGAGAAAGTCTCTGAACTGTAAACTGGAACTGCATTTGTTTAAGGGTTAGGGTATTTGTTTATTGGATGTAATGACGTGAATATGGGGATGGAAGGAATAAGCTTTAGGGGTAAGAGCTGACAAACAAGAGACAAAGACTAAGTCAGCTGAGCATGCTCTCACTGCCCCTGGCCAGGTTTTCTTCCCCCATATTCCAACTATGTATAATGTTCTCCACCGGACCCCAACGTGTGAGGTTGCAGTGGTTATCCTTGTGTGGTCCGACCATCTACCACCGTTACATATATTAGTAAATATATGCATCTTCCTTCCATTTGATTAACTAAGGAGGGTTAAAGTGAATATATTGTTAGATATTCATCTTCCTTTCGGTTAATTATGAACGGTTAAGGTGACAAAAGTAAAAGAATAGAAGGGCTAATAGATATCTAATGCGAAGTAATATACTCAAAACGATTTTAGATAGTTGAGACTAATTCTCCTGAACCAACAATATTTGCTCTTCTTCTTTACCTCATGCGGGACATTCATCTTACCCTAATTTCTTAGCAAATGGACTCTTCTTTATCGTGACTAAAAGCAGTAATAATATGAGGGAAGAGGATGTAGGTCCTAACCCCACCTTCACATCCTGTTCCCAATCACTTACACGAGGGAAACCTACCTGGACCTTTCATCGTTTGTCTCTAGTTTCATGTGCGAAGAACACGTTCCTCTGGACAAATTAAATCTATCCTAACCAAAGCTTAAAAGAAATTAAAGTAAGAAAGTTTAGGTTATAATTGACGACATACAAACTAGACTCTTGCATGAGTAGATTTTCAAATAAAGAATAATTATGAGCTAAGTTCTCTTACGTGGGAAGATCAAAATGAAAAAAAAAACTTGACAAATGATTTAGTTCGGTTGACTAACCTTCCAACAATTTCTACTGGACTTCAGACCGAAAAGTGTACTCGGCTTGCCTTAAGGAACATCAAGTGCTCCTGCTCTGTAGTCAATGTATCATTTTCCACTTCCTCTATCTTTAGACGACGAATAAGACGTAAATCAGTTGAGCAAAGATAACCGCGAAAAAAAAAAATTAAACGGGAGAAACAACTTATAAATCAGTTGAGCTGCTCCTGTAATTAGCTGGACTGTTAATGGAAAAATCAGTTCAGTTGCTAACTAATTTGGGTTGATTTTCTATGGTAAGAAATTAACAACGGAACTATTTCTGATAAACAGTTGAATTGGCTTTCTCTTGAAGACAGCCAAGCTCAAAGTAAGTTGAACTGAACATTAATGGCCAGATTACTTCGAAAAGAGTAGAGTTGTTGTGAAAATAGTCGGCTGCTTGTAGAACAGTTTCGCGGTTTTTAGAAACCTATTGAACTAATTCCTCTTTCAGTTCGACCGTTTAGATCAAACCTTTTTTCAGGAAATACTGAAGAAAATGGTCGGATTATCGAAGAGGGTCGAGTTGTTTTTGCATCAAGAATATTGTAATTCAATTGTCATTCCACTGGTGATTTTTCTGGAGATCTTCTAAGTGAACTTAGCTCAAGTTTTGACAATTGAAATTTAAGCCTAGCTAGTAGAGAGCTTCCAGGTTCTTTAATTCTAGTTCAACATCTAGTGACTATAACCTATGGTAGACAGCCTCTGAAACGTTGTCTAACAAACATATCAAACTAGCAAGAGTTGATGATTTTAATCATCAAAATCAGGATCATGAGGTCAATTCAATGTTTCAAAATGTGAGTAGTCATCTGTCTAGAACTGTTCCCTAAGAATATTCATCTACATGTAAGAGGCGCTCATTTCTTGTATAATGTTAGCACAGTATAGTTTTATTTACGTGCTTAAATTTTGATGCTTCTTTATTCACATATCCCTAATAACCGAAGCAAATTCTACTATTTTATTGGCAGAGACCTCATATCGTTAGCAAAAATTAAGTTCCCATATTCGAATTATAATTAAATTGTCCACCTTGTACAAAATTGCTAGCTTTGCCACAAGACATGAAGTTATACTGTGACTCTTTTCATATGTTTACCAGTTTGTGTAGTTCATAGGCATTGCAGATCTATTAGCCTAGATGTTGTCGGATGTTATTGGTGGCTGGCTTGTTTGACCAACCGGGCACCCAGTTATTCGTTATCGAAAATTTTTGTTACAACTACTGATTTCTTGGCGCTAAAACTACCTTGGTGATTTTAATAAATTCTTATCTTAATACCTTAACGTCATGTAAATTGATTCTATGATGTATTTAAAATTTTAACAGCTTTATCCTTAGACCTTACGAGGTAACTCAGAACCTCAAGGTCACACCTCGAGACCGTTTGCCATCTCCAAAACCCCTTGGGGTTCATATTTTGTGTGTTGAATCCTGAATTTTAACACCTTTTATCTTAACCCAAAAATTAAGTAGAACAAATTACCCCCCGAAACACATTACTAACAAGAACACAAGAATTTTCCACCATAATTCAATCTCCATCATCACCACCCCAAATGTTTACAAAATCTAAGAATTTGATTTAACCTTAAACTGAACTCAACAACATTGAAGAGTTCAAGAAAACTCAAATCAAACGCAAACACATGTCATTTGTATCATCACAATAGCATATCGACATATTAGTAGCTTCTATATGGTGGAATTTGATTGAAGCTGATGGCAATGGTGAGGGTAGAGGTTTTGGACGGCAGTGGTAGTGTTGGTTGAGCTGTTTGACGGTGGCAGCGGGGTGGTGGAGCTGGCGGACAATGGCAGCAGTAATGTGGAGGTGTGCAAGCAATGGCATTGTTGGACGACGATGTACGTTCTTCAATAGAAAGAGAAGAAGACTGAGAAAAAAGAGCGGAAAGAAGAAGGGGGAAAGATAAAAAAAAATAAAGAGATTGATTTTTTATTCCACTCGGGTAGATAAATCCTCCTCCTTACCCCCACAAAATGGGATGGAATTTTCCCACTCGAGTGGGATGAAACCCCTGCTGTGGATTATATATCTCGCCCTTATATAACATCCTAAACGCTAGATAATTTTTATATTATCTTGGTCATTTATTCATACACGCCAAACACAGCCTAAAGGTGTATTCTAAACATGTACATGCGCATGATTTTTGTTTTAATGTTAGTGTTGCTACTAGAATATTGATCGGGAACCACGGCTGTGAAATGGACCTGCAAAATAGAACACGGAGTGACCACCGGGGATGTTCCGGTAGAGGATGCTCCGATGCTAAAGTAAGAATCTCGCTACTAGGGTAGAGCTCTGAATAACATAAAATGCACTGCGTGCTTGTGTGTGAACTTGTCCGCGTACCTGAGAGTAGTCCCCTTTACATAGGCATCAACTGAAGAGTCATAGTTGACTTACATGTCTATGCAGATAATCCTTAGCCCCGATTAATTGGGATTATGTTAGGATCCTTATAGAATCTAGACTCTGCCGAGACGATAACCTTAGAATCCAAGATAAGGTTGACCAGAGTCAACCTTGCCACGTGTCGATATCTGGTTGGGCGGATATTTCCAGCTATATCATAATGCCCCCCACTTTTTTAGCCAAAATGCTTGGCTGAGAAAGTGTATCTCGGGTGTCTTGAGACACGCATCAAATTTTTCACGGACCTTTTCTCGCTCTTGTAAGCATAAATAATATTTTCTCCGATCTTTTTGCTGACCAAAAAGTGCCCAAAGACCAAAATAACCGATTATCTAAAATTGGCTATTTGTTGCATAAATAGAGGCCCACCTGTGTTGAAGTCCAAAGCCTAAAAATAATGGAGCTTCCAGGCGCGGCTAGAGAGAATCGAACACTTGATCGCGAGCGTGTAAGGCGCATGAATTACCACTGGGCTGGTCGGCCACTTGTAATTGATTATGAGCACCAAATGTATTTAAACTTACTTGAAAACTTGGAAAATCCATAAATTCTGTTCAGAAAGCCTGCTCGGGAAGTGGGTTGGACTTGCTGTCCGGGAAGCCTGCTCGGGAAGTGGGCTCGGACCTACTGTCCGGGAAGCCTGCTCTGGAAGTGGGCTCGGACCTGCTGTCCGGGAGGCCTGCTCGGAAAGTGGGCTCAGATATTCTGTCCGGGAGGCCTGCTCGGAGAGTGGGCTCGGATATTCGGTCCGGGAGGCCTGCTCGGGAAGTGGGCTCGGACTTGCTGCCCGGGAAGCCTGTGCGGACGGCCTCCCTTAGACACGGGCCTTATGGCTGAAAGGCCCACTTTATTCTTCTCTCTTTTTTTTCTGTTCGGTCATGCTGTGCGGGCTTCGGCCTGATGGTGGGAAGGCCCATTGGCTTGCTGCTCGGGAAGCAGGCTCGGACTCAGGGCTTGCGGTGCGGACCTACTCCGCGAACGGCCCAATTTCTTTGCTTGGACTTGAAGTTGTGTAGTGGCCTATTTCCTTGCAAAAATGGAACTTTTCTGACGCTGCTGGGAGGTCTTGAACTCCTGACCACGCGCACGCATAAGGCATGGCCTTCCGTTGGGCTGCTTGACCACTTTTGGCATTTCCGAGCAGAACCACAACTTCTTGCTTGGACCTCCGTTTGAAGTGAATTTTTTTTTATTCCAAGTGCTTTCTCGAGCTCTATCCATTGAAAATCATATTTTCTTCAAAAGAGTTCGGATGCAAGCTCTACTCAAGAAAAACTCTTTGACTTCACGCAAGAGCTTTCCTTAATCAAACTCCCTGGAGCTCTACACGTATGGTTGGCTTGAAAAAGAAACTTAACTCGCCTAGGCTGCTCGGGAACTCTGCACGGACGCGCCTGTTCGGGCATCCTTCTAGGATGCCAAGTGCTGGTGCAAGGTGCTTAAGCAGACGCTCTGCTCGGGCACTCTGCTCGGACACAGAGCTTGGGAGCAAGGTTCTTGAGCATCTATTCGGATGAGCTGCTCGGGAATCCTTCTAGGATGCCAAATGCTGGTGCAGGGTGCTTAAGCACCCTGATCGGATGCTCTGCTCAGGCACCCTGCTTGGATGCTCTGCTCGGGCACTCTGCTCGGACACAGAGCTTGGGAGCAAGGTTCTTGAGCATCTATTTGGATGAGCTGCTCGGGAATCCTTCTAGGATGCCAAGTGCTGGTGCAAGGTGCTTAAGCACCCTGCTCAGATGCTCTGCTCGGGCATTCTGCTCGGACGCTCAGCTCGGGCACTCTGTTCGGATGACATCGTGCTCAGACACTCTGCAGGGCCATGTTGTTCGGGTGACGAGCTCCACCATCATCCTGCCCGGGCAGATGCTAAACTTTGGGCTCTTGAGGGCACAAGGGAATTCAAATGAGGTGATCTAATCAGGTGACATATTCAGCTAGCATCATGCTCGGGCAGACACCAGAGACTTAAGCTCTCAAAAAATTTAAAATATAGAATCACATCGCTATCATTTTTCTAAGCATTTTGATGCCCCCTAGAGGGGTTTGACCTATGTGTTTTTCACATCTCCTTGGGAGGGTGCTTATGTAATTGTGTTTTTAGCTTGTGTTATCCACATCTTGCATTTTGTTTTTCTTTAGCTCGAACCCTTGTCATCACCAAAGGGCTGGCAAAGAAGCCTCGCACTCACGCTTGACTGTATTTTGAATTAACAAAACAGGGTGGGACGATGATCCCTCACTTGGTTTTTCCGTTTCTCGGGCTAGAACTAAAGCTAGACCGTGTTAGGTGAGACTTGTGTCTTACCCTATCACCCTGGGTGATATTTTTGCTTGAGCAACCTTCTTCGTTTTACTTTGATGCGAACCCTTATCGTCAACTAAGGGCTGGCAAAGAAGCCTCGCACTCACGCTCGACCATGTTTCAAATTAACAAAACAGGGTAGGGCGACGAACTCCCACTAGGTTTTGTCGTTTCTCGGGCTAGAACTAGAGCTAGACCGTGTTAGGTGAGACTTGTGTCTTACCTTATCACCTTGGGTGATATTTTCACTGCCCCCTGGGGGGGTGTGTTTTATGCAACTGTGTTTATGAGCTTGTGCCCTTCACATCTTGCATTGTGTTTTACTTTGGCGCGAACCCTTATCGTTAGCTAAGGGTTGGCAAAGAAGCCTCGCACTCCCGCTCGGCTAGTCTTTGAATTAGCAAAGTATGGTGGGGTGACGAATTTCCACAAGGACTTTACCGTTTCATGGGTTAGAACTATAGCTAAACCCTTCTAGATAGGACTTGAGTTTTACCTTATGTACACCTCTTCTTGGGAAGAGTGTATGAGAAAGGCATTTGGGCTCTTGGGAGCCAAGTTAATATGCAAAAAGCCATAGACGAGCAGCTTGCTCGGGCAAACTGCTCGGGTGACATATTCGCGCGACTCGCTCGGGCGCTTTGCTCGGATTGGCCCATATTTAGTAGTTCTTGAGAACTTAGAAACAATAAGAAGAGGTTTACTTGATCACTACTTGAGCAAGAGTTTGCAATCATCGTAGTTATGCTCAGAAAAAGACTCCATTGCTTGGGTAAAACATTGAAAGTACAATGGTGACTAATGTCGTCCTTGTTACTCACAATTGACTACCTGAATACTACTCTAAGAATTCAAAAAACAATCCTAAGTTTTACTTCAGAATGGGCAAAGTCTAAGCCTCTTGCCCTAGAAAAAAGAGCATCTTTCTTTGGGGCAAGGTGCTACTAATAGTAGCGTCAAAGGTTCTCTTTTAGGCCATCTCGAAGGTCCTTGATGATAAAAGCTTCTTTATTTATGGCTCGACATAATGCCATGTAGCATTGTCGGGCCACTATCTGGTCGCCTTTGACTTCCCCTACTCCATGTTCCGTAGGGTACTTCATCTTCAGATGATACGTGGACACCACTGCCTTTAACTGGTTCAAGGCTGTTCTCCCGAGTATGGCATTGTAAGCTGAAGGAACACGAACAACCACAAAATCTAGCATCAACTTGGCTTGAGTCAGAGAGGTGCCGATGGCGACTGGTAACGCAATGATCCCTTCAACTGCAACAGGGTGATTTGAGAAGCCGTAGAGGGGTGTATCCATCTTGCGCAGCCGATCAGATGGGATGTTCATCTTCTGAAAGGCTTTATAAAAAAGTACCTCGGCTGAACTCCCATTATCAACTAAAATTCTTTTGACTTCAAAATTACCCACTCGGAGTGTGATAACCAGCAGGTCATCATGGGGTGTTTTTATATCCCCTATCTCATCCTCTGAAAAGGAGATTGTGGGCACCAATGTCGTCTTCTGTTTCTTACTTAGGGACTGACTTGTGATGCATACTTCCCTTGTATAGGCCTTGCGACCCCGTCCAGAAGAACCTCCTGCTACAATGCCCCCAGAGATTGTGTTGATGGTGCCCGCATTCTCTTGCCTCTCTTCTCTTCCTTCTACAACTGGAGTCGCTTCTCTTCTATCATCTTTGCGTGCGATGTACTTCTCCAAGTGTCCACGCTTGATGAGGGCCTCAATTTCACGCTTAAGCAATTCGCAATTGTTGGTAGTATGGCCATGATCGTTGTGGAATTGGCACCACAGACTTCTGTCCCTCTTGCCTGGGGCTGATCTCATTCTGTCTGGTCGATCTAGAATTTCCTTATCTCTTATCTCGTGCAGAATCTGTGATGGTTGGGTGTTCAAAGGCGTCAAGTTCTTCATGTCGAGTGGCTCTCTGGGACGCTGCTCGTCGTGCTTTGAGCGTTTGAAATTCCTTATGCCTCCAAGACTGTCTCCATGGGAACGTCTCCCCTGCTCTTGCTCATTGCCGTTTTGATGCCCCTTGTGCATTTCCAAGTATTCTTCGGCTTGGATATACTTGTTAGCCTTATCTAATAGTGCGCTCATGCTGCCAGGGGGACTTTTGTTGACCGCGAATGCAAATTTGGATGTAGGTCGGAGGCCGCGCAGAAAGGCCGTGTATTTTACCGACTCATCCAAATTGTCGATCTCTAGCGTCGTTGCATTGAACCTCCCTAAATAATGTGACAGAAATTCATTCTTTTCCTGCACCACGTTGAGAAGGTTCGCGGAGTTTTTCCTTCTAGTGTGGCTACTCACAAAATGCTTCTGGAAAATATCAGAGAGTTGAGAAAATGAGTGAATGGACCTTGGCTGCAGGGACTTGAACCACGCATGTGCAGCCTTCTTCAAGCTGGTTGGAAAGGCCCGGCACATGACAGCGTCAGAGACTTGGAGGAGTAGCATGTTCGTCTGAAATTGGTAGACATGCTCTCCGGGGTCCCCATTCCCATCATACAAATCACATTGCGGCATCCGAAAATTCGGAGAGAGTTTTGCTCTCTCAATTGTCTTGGATAGGGGATACCCGGAATCTTCCCTTGGGGGAGTGAATTCTTCTGAGGGGGGGGGGGGGGGGGCTTAGAAACGGTTTTTCGAGAAGTTTGCCCTTAGGAGGGTACTTCTCATGTATCGCAACGAATCCATCCTTGGGGACATCGTCTTTTGTCTGTGCTGTGTCGGCCACGAGCTCTTTCGTTCGGAATGGGAGACGAGTTCGTGCTGTCTTCTACTGATGTCTCACGACAGAAGCAGGAGCCACTTCTAGTAACATGTTCTTTAACCTCCTGTCTTGGCCGATAACTGGGATCAGCCTCCGAGTTATATCTTCGACCATAACTTGACCTTGAGGTCAACCTGAGACGAAGGTCACTCGGGTCTAGGTGTGGCTGATTGGTGGAGGTCACAGGGGCAACCACTTCAAGCGTTTTCTGTAGGGTGCTCACCACGCCCTTAAGTTCGTGGATTTCCCTTGCCAGATTCACTTTTGGTGTGTTGAACAACTTCTGGGTCAGGCAGTGACGGTCTCCCCTTTTTAAAAGAGGAGTTGGGGAACGAGTTCTCTTGGAGCTATCACTCGTTTGCAGGGTGACTGATCGTTACTGGAATATCAGTAAGATGGTGTCAAACGTCGGCCCTCTTGGCGAGAGCCACAGGATAGCGCTCGTAGGTTTTGGACAGAGCGACTGGCTACAGGAGTGTCTGAAGATGATTTCCTCGCCATGTTCCCTGTCGGTCCCACGGATGGCGCCAAAATGTTGCTACTAGAATATTGATCGGGAACCACGGCTGGGAAATGGACCTGCAAAATAGAACACGGAGTGACCACCGGGGATGTTCCGGTAGAGGATGCTCCGATGCTAAAGTCAGAATCTCGCTACTAGGGTAGAGCTCGGAATAGCATAAAATGCACTGCGTGCTTGTGTGTGAACTTGTCCGCGTACCTGAGGGTAGTCCCTTTTACATAGGCATCAACTGAAGAGTCATGGTTGACTTACATGTTTATGCAGATAATCCTTAGCCCCGATTAATTGGGATTATGTTAGGATCCTTATAGAATTTGGACTCTGCCGAGACGATAACCTTAGAATCCAAGATAAGGTTGACCCGAGTCAACCTTGCCACGTGTCGATATCTAGTTGGGCGGATATTTCCAGCTATATCAGTTAGTAACACTTGTTAATATGCCATAAAACTAGAAAATAATACCTAAGTTGCACTGAGCAGCAGCCTTAAGAAAAACAAAAAATTTTATACCCTGAATCCTAAATCTTAAACCTATATATATATATATATATATATATATATATATATATATATATATATATATATCGGTTTTTCAAAAAATAAAAGCATAAAATGACAATATCTGATATACGGACCCAATACTAAAGCATGACCGAATGCTAATGAACTACATAATTTATAGATTTGTGGATAATATTTACTAAAGTAATTCCTATTTGTAGTCGAGTAGGGTGGGTTTTCTTTGTATTGTAGCAGAATTTAACTACATCTGTTTCCCAAAAACACTTGTCATGCACCCAAAAGATAAAAAAGAAAAAAAAAAAGGAATGTTGGATTAATTACCATTCAATCCTTGAGGTTTGATGCACATGTCATTTGAACATGGCCCTTAACTGATTGGTCAGTTGAGTTGAACCCCAGATTATTATTTTATATCCAACCCAGCCTCCACGGGAGTTCACAATTTAAACAAAACGGGGTTACTTAAAAAATAAATGAAGAACTCATATTACAAATACAATAAAGTCATGATCTAAAATAATAAACAAAGGAAAAAAGTCATGACCTTACTTCTTAAGTACATTATTAATTACTATTATCTGTTGGGCCTAAAGGGATATTCGTTTTCCCCTTCTCCTTCATTATCAACGCACGACAAGCATCCAATCACCGCCACCGCCACGAGCCGTAACCACCATCGCAGGCCATGCTCGCTGCCACAAGCCTTCATGCTCCGTGCAAAGTCCTCACCGTCTGGGCGGTGATTACGGCGCCAATCATAACCAACTAGCACCTCCTCTAGATGTGCAGAGGTTAGTCGAACTGAAATTGACACCGCTAATAACCTGATATGATCTTCTTGAGCCACCATCCTCCATTGTCTCGAATCCCAAATTATGAGGCCGAGAGTTTGGTAGTGATCATGTTAAGCCATTCTTGGGTTCCACACAAGAAAAGTCAACTTACCCAACAATCAAAAAATCTAAAATTAACACCTTTTTGGTAAGACAGGAACCCAAACAAGAAAATCTATAGAAACAAGGAAATACCTAAGTCAAGAAAGAAAAAAAGAAAAAGAATTGATTAGCCTCAAATCATAAGGTTGAGCGACTATTGAGTCCGGTTGAAGTTAGCTGAAAGTCAAAAATGGTAGCGCTGAGGTAAGCTCGTTTGTTGCAAGTCAAATCTTGAGTTCAGGTTGATTTTTAAAGGAATGGACGCGAAAATAAAACACAGATGTCATAAGATTGATTGGGTTTTTGTGTTAAGTTATCATTTTTTTTTAAATATTGCGATGCTAAATAATAAAGAACCTAACAGGAAGTGAGTTTGGACATGTGGCAGTGAGGTGGGTGGCGCCGTGGCGTGCTTCTCATTATCGAAAGCATCTTTAATTATAATTTAGGATATTAGATTTTAGTCCCTAAAATCTTCTTCACAAGCCTCACTGTGTTTCGAGTATTAAAAATAGTTGCCCAAGTTGTTTACCTACTTAAAGTCATTTGCTGGCAGGGTTCAACAAACTATCTGGTTGTATTTTAACTAGTCAAAAAATGAAGAACAAATTTCAAGCTAAATAAATTTGCAAACAATTTTTTCAAAATGACAAGGGACCAATTACCATGCACTGCAGTAACTACATAAAAATAACTCGTAATTATTCGTAAAATCATGATTAAAGAAGAAACAAAATGTGTCAACTCATGTCAAACGTCATTTTTAACGGTCAATACGAAGATTAGCGCTTTGCTTATTTATTTTTCTTCTTGCTAAATTGACTTGGAAGGCGTGGGAGACACTCAAGGAGAAAGTGATGGTTGAATGCCCCCCCCCCCCCCCCCCCCCCCACACACACACACACACACACACGTTATCGGGTAGAGCGGTCAACGCCGTGGTAAGTGGAAAGGCAAGGAAAAAAGTGATAACAATTAGAGTTGGAGTAATTAAGAGGAATATGAATTAATTAATGACTTCCCCTAATTAAATAGCCGCAATTAAATGAAGATACTTTCCCTTTTACCCAAAATTGGCAACAAAAGGGGGGAATTACAGTGACAGGTGAAGTCCTTCCGCGAAGCTAGGTTATCATTAATTATTAAATTAAATAATAATAAAAGCTTCCCCCCACTTGCTTTAACTCCGCACGTTTGGGCCGCCATCCCCACCCAGCTGTCTCAGCTCCGGAAAGCCTCGCATGTTATCACTCGTACCAAACTATAATAAGAGTGTCACCACGTGGCACAACCAAAGCCGCTAACATATCGTCTTCATGATACTTATGCCAGTACAAATATCTAAGTTTGGTTATCATTTTAGTTTGTACCTTCACAAAAAAGGGTACCATATTTTACGCCCTAATATGGTATTCTGGCATTTTATTTTTTCGTTTTCCTTTTGAGAATATATAAGGCTGAAGGGTTTCTAACGCGTCAACTTGCTTTGCATATTATTTTCGAGAATTTAGAAAATGTAATAAGATCGCATTATATATCACATTGAATTTTCATATTTTTTTGGATTAAACCAACACTATTTTGTTACTAAAGAATCATAAAATGCCACTGATACCTCTAAAAGTAGTAGAATCTTGCGGGTTTAGTTACAAATATTTGGTCCACCCTAACAAGATACGAAAACTCATACTTATTGTTTGAATACTATTGTTTACACGTTAGAAGTCAACATCAATTATATTCACAAACAATCAAAGAACAGTACTATTTAAATTCGATACGTTAAACATAAAATTATACAAGTCAATCAAACAAAACGAGCTAAATAATGAGAATAGACAAAATGGTAACGAAACGCATGCTACTATCTTTCACACGTTATGAGTCAATATTTATGTTATTAGCGAACCGTCGACGAGGAGCAAGACTGATCAAGTCCAATTTTTTAAAAATAAAATTATGCACGTTAATCAAACAAAATAAGGTAACGATGAATACAGAGAAAATGATAACGAAACGGAGCGCGCCGGGGAGCGATTTCCTTCCCACACGGGCTAACCGCGCGGTGAAAACAGTAACGTAACCCCCTGGTTAAAACCCCGCAAAGGGCTTCCCCATTTTCCTCCATCCTCCCCTCCGTGTGCGGTGGTGCAGTGTCATCCACCTGCGAGAAGAAAACAAAAGTGGTGGATAGGATGGGGACGACCCATTATTACACCTTTTTCACCTCCCCCCAGATTTCTTCTCTCTCCTCACTATCCTCTCCCTTTCTCCAATCTCCTCCACCCTTGTCCATCTTTCTCTGTCCCTCCTGAGTCAGAGCACAGAGCAGCCACCCAGCTTGCCCACATTTTTAATGGCTGATTCCGTGCCATAGAAATAGCCTCTGTAAGTTACTTTACCAGTTTATTTGCTTTTTTTTTTCTTCTTGTCTAACCGTATTCATCTCCATCTGTCCCAAATTTGTTGTTGACTTCTTTTTCTCTCTCCTTACTTGCTATGGATCTGTGTGCAGATAAATTTATTACCCTTTCGTTATTTAGATTTGCTCTTAATTGCTTGGTTTTGTTATTACGTTTTGGGTGAATTTGCTGCTGTCCTTTCGTTGTTCGAGAGGGAGAGATGTCTCTTGGGTTTTGTTTTCCTTTTGACTTTGAGGTCTGTGGGTGTATATACTTCTGTGCGTGAGATGGGAATTGTGGGAATATGTAATAATCATCGTAGGTGAGTAGAATGGATCTGATTGCCAGTCGATCTGAAAGTGGGTACTCATAGTTTCTTCTAATTTCTCCAGCTTTGTATTAGTTTTGTACCATCTTTGTTGCTGTGGGTTGTGCTTTAAATCCTTGATGCAAACTTGTGTTCTTTTCTATTTGATTTTAGAACTCATCCTTGAAGTTTTTGACATGGAAGCCAGAAATAACCTCTATTGATTTTTCTTTTTCAAAAGCTGCCTAATTTCGTTGATATTTGATTCTGTAACGTAGTAACAAGGTTACGCGTTTCTTGCTGTAATTTGCTATCTTATTCCTGTAATTTGCTATCTTATTCCTGAAGCTGTTTCTAACATAATTGTCTCTGCAATTGAGCAAGCGTGGCTCGTAAATGGTTCAAATAGTTCATTTCATGCTTTTTATGTGGTGCATGTTTATGTTCTTCCAACTTCTAAATTTCGCGCAAGTGCGAATCCGTTTCTGTTCGCATTGTTTTAGCATCTGTTGTTGCGCTTGAACCTCCATTTATGTAGAAGGCCCTGCTTCTGAAATCAGTGATTGGTGTTGCTTTTGCTTTCCTCCCTTCTTTTTTGAGTTTAATATGGAGTGGCTCTTCCACCTCTATCCGCAAGAGAAAATCAAGAGGTTGTCTAACATTAGTTGGCCTGGTCATTTATGATGGACAGTTCTGCTCATTTGTCGCTTGCTTAATCTTTATATTCCGCGAACGCCTCCTCCTCCTCCTCTCATTAATGGCTAATATTAGTTTTTCGTGAACGATTGCGAATTTGAGCTTGTTCCACCCCCACACACGATTGCCAACGATTAATAGTTGCCGAATAGAGTTAGTGGCATTTTCAACCACGACAAATTTTAGCAGCACCTTTTCAGCGTCAGGGATTAAATGCCACTAGCCACATTTAGCTACCATTGTTTGTCGCTATATGGGAGTTGCAGCCAAAAAAGTTTCCTCTTTCTTTTATCTTTAAGATCAAAACTATTTTTGTTCAAGTTCAACTTTTAGAAATAAGGGTGCATTGAACCTGCTGCAAGTTGGTCTTCTTTTCATTTATTTTTTAGGTGCTGCTGAATTTGTCAGTCATCTAGAATTTCTGTCCATGATTGCATCATCTAATTTCCAAGCTTGAATAAAGTGGTAACCCCTAATATCGGAGATCTGTTATAAATTTCAGGAGAGTTCCAACTTGGAGTTGTTCATATCAACTGATACAACATTCTTGAAGAGGGCTGGTTTTCTTGTGCTGCAATATGGGTATTTTTGATGAATTGGGTTTCTGTGGTAATCTTGATTTCTTCTCCGCTGCCCCGGGGGAAGGAGAACTGGTACCGGAGGCTGAACCTGAACCAGCAGTTGAGGAGGATTACAGTGACGACGAGATAGATGTTGATGAGCTAGAGAGGAGAATGTGGAGAGACAGAATGCTCTTGAGGCGCCTAAAAGAACAGAATAAAGGCAAGGAAGGACTTGACACCGTGAAGCAGCGCCAGTCACAAGAGCAAGCACGAAGAAAGAAAATGTCTCGGGCACAAGATGGTATCCTGAAATACATGCTGAAAATGATGGAAGTATGTAAAGCTCAAGGTTTTGTGTATGGAATAATCCCTGAGAAAGGCAAACCAGTAAGCGGCGCCTCTGACAATCTCCGGGCGTGGTGGAAGGAAAAAGTCCGATTTGATAGGAATGGCCCTGCTGCAATTGCCAAGTACCAGGCAGACCATTCAGTCCCTGGGAAATTTGAGGATTGCACTGCAGTTGCCTCCACTCCTCATACCTTGCAAGAGCTCCAGGACACTACTCTTGGTTCACTTTTGTCTGCTCTGATGCAGCACTGTGACCCACCGCAGAGGCGGTTTCCGTTAGAGAAAGGAATAGCCCCTCCATGGTGGCCTACTGGAAATGAGGAATGGTGGCTTCAGTTAGGCCTGCCTAAGGATCAAGGACCGCCTCCATATAAGAAACCACATGATTTGAAGAAGGCGTGGAAGGTGAGTGTTTTAACAGCGGTGATCAAACACATATGTCCCGACATTGCCAAAATCCGCAAGCTTGTTCGCCAGTCTAAATGCTTGCAGGATAAAATGACGGCCAAGGAGAGTGCCACTTGGCTTGCTATCATAAACCAAGAGGAGGCTCTTTCTCGAAAACTGTACCCTGATCGCTGCCAACCTACTTCCATGACTGGCGGCGGCAGTGGGTCCTATCTCATAAGCGATACCAGTGACTATGATGTGGAAGGAGTTGACGATGACCAACAAATTGAAATGGAGGATTGCAAGCCCAGTGATGTTAATCATTTCAACTTGGGGATTGGAGGACCTAAAGATAGGTTTGTGGTGCTGCCATTGGCTCCTGTTAAAGGGGAAGTTGTCGAGAATAATTCTGATTTCATCCAGAAGAGGAAGCAGCCATCCGATGAGCAGCACTTGATGATGGATCAAAAGATATATACATGTGAATATCCTCAGTGCCCATATAACGATTATCGTGTAGGGTTCCGTGACAGGACATCGAGAAACAATCATGAGATGAATTGCCCATACCGGAATAATTCCTCTCAAGGGCTTGGCATGCCAAACTATCAGAACAACAATGGGAAACCAACAATGTTTGCTCCCTTCTCTCAACCCCAGCCTGCTGCTCCACCAGTGAACCAGGCCCCCCCTTCTTTTAATGTTTCTGGACTTGGACTTCCCGAAGATGGGCAAAGGATGATTTCTGATCTTATGTCATTCTACGATAGCAATCTTCAGCAGGCGAAGAGTGTGAACACTGGAAATCTTGTAGGAGCCCAAAATATGCCGCAACAAAAGCTTCAACTTCCAATGGGCGATAGCTTATATGGAGAGGGTTCTATAATGGGGGCCGATATGGCTGAGGAAATTAACGCGCCATCAAACAATTCTGTTTTCTCATCAACTGACTTCCAGTTTGAACAGTGTAAGGCATATGATTCCGCATTTGATGTTAATCCAAGTGAAATCACCATGGACTTCAGATTTGGTCCGCCATTCAATTTGGGGTCAGGTCATTACTCCATGGAACCGTTGCCAAAGCAGGACGTGTGGTATATTTGAAGGAACTGACAAGTTGCTTAAGGTGGACTGAGAAACTACGGAGATGGCTGTAGATTCGAGGAGATAACATAGTTGCATCTGTACGCACTGAATAGGTGAGCCAATCATGTATGCTTTATTTAGTTGGTGATTGTGCTGTTATTGTAGAGATGTTTCAATAACTATTTGAACCTGGTTTGCTTGTATAATTGTGTTCTTATTATAGGGTTGTCTAGGTCTCTTTGACTGCATTATTGATGTGGGGTGTATAATGAACAAGGACCAACCCAACCCCATATTTTGTACTGTGTTTGAATTGGTGAGGGGGACTTTATGTTGCAAAAGATTGATTTTCTTGGCTTGTGGCTCTGTCGTTTATATGCATATCGAGGTTCCATTTTCCTAATTTAGCAGCTTATCGGTATCAAATTAGCAGTCTTTTTCAGTGGCTGCAAGCGTTGATCAGAAACAGTTGCAACATCGCTTTGCCATTACTGAACACCCCCAACAGAATATTTTCATTATTGACCTCCTCCTTAACCACTGCCGCAGGACCCTTTTCCGTGGTGATAAGCGTCAGATTGCTTTCCTAAGTAGGTTGCTTCTGGTTTGTTGTGTATGAAAGGTTGTCCAAGACAGCTTGAGGGGATTTGCTTCAAATGCAGGAATGGGTGCCCAAATACATGCTCAGCTCTTGTAGAGATCCTTTTGCAACGATTTAGGTAATATTCCTACTGAAATTTAGGCCAGATTCCATTGAGCAAGGCAGAATAACAATTTTCACTGGAGACGTGACTTCTTGATGGTGTCCTGTCACGGAAGTTAGAAGAAGCAAGATTAGTCAAAAGTTGTAAGGACCTAACCTTATCTGCAGTCAAACAAGAGTCCAGTCAAAATTAGGCAAGTCTGGCTCTGTCACTTTTTCAATTGGTGCCAATCTCTTTATTCCACCTCTCAAATTCTCAAAGGTCGTCATGAACTTTATACGTACAAAGTTGATTAGACTCCACCTGTATGAATGGGCGGATGCACACACGTGTGTAAATATGTTTGCGCACGTGAATATAAAAGAGTTTGATTCATATCTATTGCTAGAAAAAGTTTCATTTTTTTAGCCGTTCACGTCACCGGTAGATGACCGAGATCTTTTTATTTGTTCTCGTCTCGCCTAACTGGGGACTGTTTTTTTGATTACGCATTTGCCCTTCACTTGCTCTCTCTCTCTCTCACCCCTTAACGGAAAGACAGCCACCATTTAAGCTACAACTGCACTAAGGAATCACCAATACCACCACCATTCACATACCAACAGACAACCACTATCAACCAACAAACTACAACCTAGATGAACCATCAGCTCATCCAAATACCTCTCCCATACCACTGCCACCGTCACTCCCAGAGTACCCAACCACCAACACCTTTATCACTGCCATGACGAACGTCAAAATCACCGCATCACTGCTGTAACCGCTTAACAAGATCATCGGTATCGCCGCCTTAGCAACCCACTAACACCACTGTACCCCAATAACACCACCACCAGATCGCATCACTGATTCTCATAAATTTAAAGCATTACCCAAAGGGTCACCACCACAAGAACACACTTGCTACCATCGTCACCAGCACCACCATCGCTGTTGGCGTTGAAACCCTAACGACCAACGCCTTCGGTAGCGACCAATGCATTTATCCCCCCCACAACCAACAGCTGTAAATCTTGCAGGTACAAATTGCTCGCACTTTCCAGATTTGTGTAGTTGGTGGCTAATTTGAGATGATGCGTTTTCAGACTCAGCAACGTCGTTTGGAGCACCTGCATAGTACTTTATGGGTGTGCATGGGTTAATCTTTGATGAGATTTTAACTTAAAATCCCCCCTCTTACTGAGCTACTTGAGCTCACCTTATTGTTTTCTCTGTATTCCTTCCAACAGGTAAATAGGCAATTGTTATCTTCGGAACAAATGTTTAGTTCTAGTAACTTTTGTATTATATTGAACTGGAACTTAGCCGCTGCGTTTATTATCTTATCATGGAATGCATCTGTAAAGAGAATGAATTCTCTTCTGGAATTGATACAGTGAAACTTTTGTTATTAATGGTTTTTTTAAGTTGACAGACTTTTAAGATTTGGGCTTGACATCAATTGCATATCAATAGACTTGCTGGCCTCAACTAGGGTAAGATGGTATTAAAATATGATTTCCTTATTACCCATTGAAAGGAGGTTAGAGAAACTAGGTAGCATTTGACAGAGTTTTTGTTTTTAGTTTTTTTCACCAATTTTGTAAATTGAAAAAAATATTGACGTTTGGTAGACAGTTTTGATTTTTCTTTCTCCCTCAGTTATTTAAAGTAGTTGGCAATTTTGGCCTGTTTTTGAAAACTCCATTTTTGAGTTTTGGTTTTTGTTTTGAGATTCAACCTTCAAACTTCATTAGAAGCAAGAATTGAGTTACATTCAAGAAAAGAAAAAAAAATCCACCACACACAAAAACCACCGCCAACACCGGAACTGGTACTACGTCGCCACCATCACCCTCCCCCGCCCCCAACCCCACCCACCCCACCTTAAGACACCACCACCATCACTTGTTATCACCTCCGTCCCCACCATGGCCACCACCAATTCCTCCCGTCGTTGCTGCCAACATCAATTTCACCTCCAACCCCACCCTCAATGCACACACGCATCCATTACACATGTCGCCACCATCCCCTTACTACACAAACGCGCACACACTAGCAGTTGTTATCACCACGGCCCCCACCCCCCAATGACCGATCATAATCAACTTGAGCACTGACCACTGACCATCAGCACCACCACCAACTCATTTTACATTTATGTACAACTAACCTAATTTAAACCCGACGCCGCCACATAGTCGCCGCCCATAAATTTGTGGGTTGTCCATCAAATTCCTATACCTAGCGCCACCACACCATTGGATCTATAGATTTTACGGGCCTTTGAGGGCCTCATTCTCAAGAACGATGAAACTCCAACATGGCTATATTGTCGTCTAGGCTCGATGAAGAATGGACAGTAAATCAATTCATGGTGGTGCCAGTCGGTGATAGTGTTGTGAGTTTGATGGCGGCGATGGTGGTGGTGGTGGGGTGGTGTTGGTAGGGAGGTTTTTTGTTGAATAAATAAAGAGAAGAGTTGAAAAACATGAAGATCAAATTTTTCAGCAATTAAATTTCAGTTTTATTAAACAGTTCCTAAGACATCTTCTTATTTAAGTATTTGTAAATTAATATTTTTTTTTTGTGGTAAAAGTGTTAGAATTTTTCTTACATTAACGCGGCAAAATTATACAACGCAAAGTTTGTTTCCTTGATTACAGTCCATGAAGACCAAAGGGGTTCTCCAATTACAAAAGTAAAGGTAACAAAAGTTGCCTAATAAAGCTAAGATCAACTCCAGTTACAAAACCAATACACGGGCATATGATATCAAAACAAGCGGTCTTCAACTTATGATGTGACTTGCTTGGGTCAGAGTCAGAGGATACTTCGGGCCTGTACGCTTACAAGATTTTTTTTATGTATTCTATATTCTGTTTTTGGTTTTCAGAATTTAGTATTCAGTTCTAACATCGTATTGTGTATTTTTACTTTTTTCTGTATTTACTTTTTAAATTTTTTCTGTACATTTATCATTTTTATTTTCATTTTCACCAACTTTTTTTGAACTAATTCATTAATGGACCTCACTCTTTTCATTTCTAGGAAGACAAAATGGATGGTCTAGTTTAGTAAGTGTTTGTTGAAACAGGGTGGTAGATATGAGGGAGAAGATGTGGTATTCTGATAAGGAGAATACAGTTCAAGGAAAAAGGTGAAAACACCATTTGGGTGTTTTCAGTTTTTTTGATACTATTTGAAAATTTTATCTAAAACGGAACCGAAAAAACGTAAACATACACGAAAAAAGCATCTTTTTCATCATCATTACAAAAATGAAAACTGAAAAACGTAAACGTACAGCCCTTTCATCTTTTAGTTCTTTGGTTAAAATTCACAAAAAAACTTAGGGTTAGTTAGACTTAAGTTCCTAAAAGATTAGACTCGTTAGGCTTATATTGTGATCAATGATTTTAAATTTGAATAGGTAACGCGACATGACTTAAGCCAAAAAATTTCTGTTCCCAGTATCTATATATCATTGACCCATTAAAAATGTACCTTTAATTAATGGTATGAATACCTATTTTTTAAAATGTTAGCATTGCTCTTGCACAATATATAGATATGTATAGTGCATAATTTTTTGGAATTCTAATTTTTAAATTTGGGTTTGAAATCCTAATTCTCCGTCTCTCTAAATCTCATTCACTGCCAACCTCGGTGGCTCTGCCACCACCGTCGTACCAAAACCCATTTTCCGCCACCATCCCCCCCCCACCCCGGCCATCTCCCTAGTCTCCGTTTCTCTTTTTCGACCACTATTACCTCCCCCCTTTGCCAATCCCCGACCCCTTCTTCATTCCAATCCTACCGATTCGTCATCCCCCTTCACCTTCCAGGCTTCCCGTTGATCGAAGCCCCAGCCCTTCTCAACGGCTCGTCAACCATCGACTTTTCATGCAGTTGCTCAAGGAAATAGAGGGGGAGTATGGTGAAGAAGTGCAGTGTGTGTGCCTGTCAGCTGGCGGTGGAGGATGATGTGGAGCTGACGGTGTTGGGTGGTGGTTGTTGAGGTGTCGTGGTGGTGCTGGGGTGTTTGTCTGTTGTGGTTCCATCTTTTCAAGCTCAGTTTTGTTTCATGTGGGTTTCAATGGAGGCAACAATCGGAGCATTATGAGGTGGCTAAGGCAGACACTGATGCGGTGGTGTTGCAAATGGGTGGTTGAGGTTGATGACGGCGAAGGCTGGACGCAGTGGCGGTGGTGCTGTGACAGTGGTTCTTGAAGAGAGAGGGGAGAGAGAAAGAAAAAGAATTAACTTTCAAGTTACAGGGAATATAGTTATTTTATTCAAATCCAACTTTATTTAATGATTTTGTCGGTTAATGGGTATCACTGCTATTTGTTCAAATTAACCAACATACGTGTAATTTTTCTTAATCTCAAGTACCTAAGATTAACTCGTAAGCCTAATACCTCGTACTTGTGACGGTTAGTAGTTTTAAATTAGTTGACAATCAATTATTAGAGGGTTGACTGCATATTAGAAAGATATTCTTTACTAAATTAATGGACGGTAAAAAGTACTGAGGTTGTTTCATGTAATCATATAATCATAAATCTTACTCCGTATGATTTTAGAATTTTCGAGGAGGTGTTACTTATACGTCCTTTCCTTCAGATGTATACGATTCCTTTCAAATTAATCAATTGTCGTTTAAGTTAAAAGTTTGTCTTCCTTCTTACTTTTAGCTACAAAGGTTGTAGGGGCATCTGGGTATACAAATTAATGGGTGAATATATAGCCTCATCTTCTTGCAAATGACAATATATAATCTTCTTACTAAAAACATAGTGTTAACAAAACACTATGTTTGAGATGTTACATGTTGTAAACAATATCGGGGTTTATCTCTTTGATGTCCTATTAGGTTCTGTTGGTCATTTTTTTGCTTGAAATTTGTTTTCAGCACTAAGTTTTGCCATTCCCGAAAATGAAAACAACGACGAAATTTTGACTTTGCGGTTTAATTAGCATTTCCGAAAATGACGAACACAATTAGCAAAGAAGTGTAACCACCCAAAAGAAAAAAAAAAACACTTGTAAACATGACATAGGTATTTTCTCTTATCTAAGAAAGTGTTGCTAATAATTGTCGTTGAACGTGTTAGAAGAAAAATCATTAGAAAAATTTAATGACTATTAATTGTCACTATAAATAAGGTTGAAGGAAGATTCTTACGACCCGAGTAAGAGTCAAAGTTTGTCGTTCTCTCTTGTCCATATTCCATGTTAAGCCAAAAAAAAGAAGAGAAAAAACATGAAAAGCCCAGCAAGAACTCTGGCTTGGATCTCCATGGGACAAAAGCTATACTTACACGGTAGACGCACTGCATTTTGGTGCATGGTCGACTTTGAGAAGTGGCAACAATCCCTCCAATAAGGCTAAACAAATGAAAGATGAAGCTGGTGGCTGAAATCCCCATTATCAAGTTGCAGTAACTGAGCTGTAATCGGACATGGGAAGCAGTTTGATGTAGATAATACAAGTCTTCACTCGCCTAAGGGGACTTTGGCATAGTGACTTGCACGTATCCCACGTTGTATAATATGACCAAGACATGCATATTTTGTCTGCTCTATATATAGAGGCCACATTTCACTCCGTACCTTCAAACATTCGCTACAAACTTCTCAACTGGGAAGAGAGAATCACAAAGGAAATCAACACAGATCGAACATCCCATGGCTTCTCTCAAAGCCTATGGGAAGGTCAACGAAGCCGATCAAGAGAAGCTCGATGCTCGTCGAAAGTCGAGAAAGAGAATTGCCATCATCAGCCTGTCTTCCATCATCCTTGTGGTTGTTGTAGTATCGGCAGTGGTGGGAACTTCTCTTAATAAGGACGGTAAAAACTCCGGTGGGGGCGGTTCTCAGTCTCCGTCAGCTTCGATCAAGGCGGTCTGCGATGGCACTTTGTTCTCCGAGTCGTGTCGCAGTAGCCTCGGTCCTCTTGTTACTTCCAAGCTGATTCAGCCTCAAGACCTCCACAAGTTATCGGTCCAAGTCGCGATGGACGAGTTATCGAGAGTTTCTCACTACTTTTCCGAGAACGGAGGGTTAACAAATGTCATCACGGAGAAAATGGGAGTGGAAGCTCTTCAAAACTGCCGTGAACTTTTGGGGCTCGCGCTGGATCACCTCAATAGCTCTTTGTCCATGAGCGGTGTCACCGTTTTTGAGGCCATTGACGATGTCGTAACATGGCTAAGTTCTGCAGGCACCTATCAGCAGACATGCATAGATGGATTTGATAATGCACTAAGCACTAGTGTGTCCCAGCACCTTAAGAACTCGACGGAGTTTACCAGCAATAGTCTCGCCATCATTGAGCAGTTCTCTAATATTGCGAAATCATTGCAAAGGCGACGACTATTGAGTTTGCCTGGGGCTCAGGAAATGCCAAGTTGGATATCAATGAAAGATAGGAGGCTGCTTCAAGTAAAAAACACGGCAATAAAGGCAGACGCTGTAGTGGCAACCGATGGATCCGGGAAGTACAAGAAGATTGGTGATGCGCTCAAGGCTGTTCCTGATAAGAGCAAGAAAAGATTTGTGATCTACGTGAAGAAGGGGGTTTACTTCGAAAACATAAGGGTAGAGAAAACCAAATGGAACGTTATGATGGTCGGTGAAGGAATGGATGCGACCATCGTATCTGGCAGCCTGAATTTTGTGGATGGAACTCCAACATTTTCTAGTGCTACATTTGGTAAGTTTCCCCTTGCTGGTGTGATATTGTTGTTTAACTATAACATTGGTTGCTGCATACCATCTTCTATTTTGAAGCCTACTAATCCAAACTCTTTGCCAATGGACACCAAAAACACTTGGGAGTTCTTAAAGAAACTGAGAGAAGAAGTTGGCTGAAATACCTCTCAATTTTCAAAATGCATACGATTTCACCCCTTACAAAACTAATTTAGGAAACCAATAGATTGGTTGGGCTCCTTGCCTTAGCCGATGAGTTTGAATCAGCCCCTCAAGGTAGCCATGCGTCCATTGGGCAGAAACTGTCCACGCCTGTCCTGGCTTGAGCATCTTGCGGGTGGTGTGCATGCCAAGAACTAGGGCTCTAGAGGGCCCGATGCCAAGGACTGGATTCTGCAAAACACGAAGCCTCGTCATGGTGCGCACGGGTTGCATGATCACTGTTGTTGGGGGCTTATTGTGTAGCCAAGGCCCAATTTCCCTCCGATGCACCAAAAAAAAACGCATTTAGTTGGCATAATAACTTGTTTGAAATCTGTCTGAAGCTAAACATCGTGTTATGGTGTGCAGCTGTTTTTGGTCAGGGCTTCATTGCTCGAGACTTGGGTATCCGCAATACTGCTGGTCCGAGCAAGCATCAGGCTGTTGCCATAATGTCAACGGCCGACCAGTCGGTTTTCTACCGGTGTCGTTTTGATGCTTTCCAGGACACACTCTATGCACATTCCAACCGCCAGTTTTACCGCGAGTGCAACATCTATGGAACTGTTGATTTCATCTTCGGGAACTCTGCCGTCGTCATCCAAAACTGCAACATACTACCCAAGAAACCGATGCTTGGCCAACAGAACACCATCACAGCACAAGGGAAGTTTGACCCCAACCAGAAGACCGGCATTTCGATACAAAATTGCACTATTTGGCCTGCGGGAAACCTGACGTCTGTCCAGACCTTCCTTGGCCGGCCATGGAAGAACCACTCCACCACTGTGTACATGAACACGATGATGGGAAGCTTGATCGATCCGAAAGGATGGTTACCATGGGTAGGCAACACGGCACCAGACACCATATTTTATGCCGAATTTCAGAACTTTGGTCCAGGTTCTTCAACCAAAAATAGGGTTAAATGGAAGGGACTGAAATTCATTACAAGCAAAATAGCAAGCAAGTTCACAGTGAGTCCCTTCATTGGTGGGGACAAGTGGATCAAAGCGGCAGGTGTTAGTTACAAGTCGGGTCTGTGAGAGCAATGCTGCTGGTGTCTTCCAAGCATGGACACGGTTGTTCGATTCTAATTGTTTGCAGTTTCATAATTTTTTCCCCTTATTTCTTTACTTCTAATAACTTATTTTCATTTTCATTATCTTTAATACGTTCTATATGAGATATTGATTGCTGGTGCGATATGGATTACAATAAGACCGGAAGTTCCGCGAGATCAATGCCTTGTTCACCAAATTTTGTAAATCATAAATTCTTATAGATGGTTTAGCACTCGTAGTTCCTCATCATTTTTACAGCAGCACCGCATCGTTTTAGGTTCCGTGACTAATCCCTCAGTGCTGATAATTAAATGTGAACTCTCTCTATTTAGCACAAAGACAGTCCATTCTTAACAGATTTTGAAAGCATACCAGATACATCGTCAGATATGATTCGGGTCCTTTAAGTTCCGCTAACAGATCTTCAAGTTATTTGTACAAAAACGAGAGACGGTCTAAAGTGACTCTTACAGCAATGCCTGCTTGCTGGAATACCAAAAATCTTGATTAAAAAAATAACTACAAATATCAAACCTCTTACTTCAGCAATACTTCAAGCAAAGGTATCAGTATCTCCCATGGAGAGATCAGAACCTGTAAAGTTCGTAGACTGTTTGATGATTGTATTTGATATAAGAATTTGACAAACTAAACGGATGATAAGGATGAGTCTAAGCTGGTTGGCGTGTGTCTGGGATATCTCTGAAGAGAGATATCTACAGATAACCTCCGCCCTCTGGCTGGTGGTAGAGTGGAACATCATTTGGCTTATAAAAAGGAGGAGAAACTGGAACCGATTGATTGAAAGTCCCTTTGGTCATAATATCCGTGATTCGACCGATGTACAAATTTATGAAGTGAACCACAAGATTTTTTTTAGTGGAACCATATCATGGACAAAGATAAAGTCGATCTACACATGTTAAAGTATATTAAATATGTGCGGTTTCCCAAGAAAAAAAGGTGTGGGTTTTCAGTTGTAACAACAGCTGAAACTAACCGGGAAAACGAAATTCAGATCCGTGATAACATTTTCACGTCGTTCCAGGTGTCCGAACAAACAAGCTTGATTCATGAGTTCAACATGTTTGGCCAAGTCACGCCTTCTAATAATCTATTGTACTGAGATAACTGCAAATGTTCAAAGAGCATATATGTCTTCCGGCCAATATATTCGGCATGGAATCTTATAGATACCGAGACGGCAGCTTACTGTATTCTTGATTTGGTCTTACTTCATCCTTGTAGTCCGAAGCAACTCATCCCTACATATATAGAGTTTTTATGAACCATTTCTCTCATCTTCGCAGAGATCTCATACCTTTTGCCTGACCTGCTTTGCATATCATTTGCACATCTTCAAGGGTGTAATCGAAAGAAGAACACGAAATGGCAAACCACACACTGTTTTTGAGCTTGCTAGCACTCTCATGTAGCCTTGCCATTGCTTATGAGCCTAGTCCCTTGCAAGATTTTTGCGTGGCAGACCCTTCTAGCTCAGGTAAATATTACTGATCCTTGTTATCTATTGTTGCATGATACCAACGCCATTTGCTTTTTGTATCGTTTTTTTCCACTATGAGTTGCCATGGTCAACTTAAATTTGTGTTCTTGCTAACAAATGTTCTGCACTTCCACAGCTTTTGTGAATGGCCGTGCTTGTATGGATCCTAAGCTTGTACAGGCTGACCATTTCTCCTTCAGCGGACTTCACTTGCCACGCAATACTTCAAACAAGCTTGGGTCTGTGGTTTCCCCCGTGACAGTGGCTCAACTGCCCGGACTGAACACTCTTGGCATCGCGTTGGCACGTATTGACTATGCACCGTGGGGTGTCGTGCCTCCGCACGTGCACCCTCGTGGCACTGAGATACTGACAGTCTTAGAAGGTTCCCTTGAAGTTGGCTTTGTCACCTCCAACCCCGAGAACCGGCTTATCACCAAGTTCCTTCAGATGGGTGATGCTTTTGTCTTCCCAGTCGGACTTGTTCACTATCAGAGAAATGTTGGACATGGGAACGCTGTTTCAATCTCTGCATTGAGCAGCCAAAACCCTGGTGTGATTACCGTGGCTAATGCCGTTTTCGGATCAAACGCACCAATCCCTGCCGATACACTTGTCAAAGCTTTCCAAGTTGACAAGAACCTCGTCGATTACCTTCAACTCACTTTTTAGTCAGCAGAAAGAAGAAGGAAGATTCGACAACTATTTGCGTGCTTTTGTATTGTTTGGCATCTGTTGAATTTTGTCCGTGGTTCTTATCTAGGTTCTGTTCAAAATCAGAAACCTTTATAATGTGTGTGTGTGTGTGTGTGTTTTTTAAGTATTTGAAACCTCAGCTAAATATACCCACTTAAGTTGTACTATCAAAGGCAATTGACTCCATTAGATCTTTTCATCACAGCCTGAAGGGGGAACAGCCAACGTTGTTACTTTTGATGCATGGTTCCTTTTTCAGCCCAATCTATTTGGAGATCAATTAACCAAAGAGCTGATGTCTTTGCCATCGATGAATACTGCGTATGACACAACATCTCTCCTGCCGATCATCAATTTCAATGCGGCACCTTGGTTTTTGTACACTTGCATGCATACTTAGCGGCACCTTCTCCAAATTCATTACGTCATTTTAGGTCTCCTCACATGCGCTCTTTTTATCTATTACGTGATATCTAAAGTTAGCGACGGACTGAACTCAATAGTAACTCTTCATGTGCCAAATTGATAGAAGTAATAGCGATGAATCTATTGAATCTCTAGAAATCAGCAACAACAAAGATAAAGGACAAAGATGATGGACAAAATCATGGCTGAAATGATTTGCCACATGTATTTCTTGAAGAAATCAGCAACAACAAAGATGAAGAGCAAAGATGATGGACAAAATCATGGTTGGAATGATTTGTCACGTGTTAAACGTGTATTTCTTGTGTTTTTTTGTAACTCATTCATTAACTATAGCTCTTAACATTAGCTCCTTAATTTCAGATGTACACACATCATATAAATAGTGATAACCTCTCTTTCTCTCTCACCTTGAGAGATAAAATCCAAAGTGTTGTGTTCTTTATGGTATCACGGGCCTTTCGGTGAGGAATTAGAAAGTGATACTTTTAGCCCTTTTTTTTTCAACCCTCTCCATGGCCAGTTCTGTTACAGTCAAATATCCTTATATACAAAAAAAATGATCTGTAACGGCGCTCTATGCCGGCGGCCACGCGAAGGCGTCGCGGTATATGGACTATGACAGCGCCTTCAAGATAACTATTGTTGTAGGTTCTATATCGACGCTTTAGGCCGGCAGTCGCATGTCCAGCACTACCGTAAGTTAAATTTACACCCCAAAGCATGAGCGCCAAAACATGTTCTATGCCGGCGGCCTAATTGTTTAGCCGACTCACTAACCGTTGGCGTAGAAAAAAAAACTGGTTTATATTCGATTTTTCTTCTTTTTTTTTGTTTTCCTCAACTACGCGCACGACTCTCCGGTTCGTCTCTCAGTCTCTCACACGACTCTCTCACACGACACATCTTCAGGTTCGACTCTCTCTCTTCTCCTTCCTTTCTCTTCTCCATTCTCCATTAATCCCTCCCCTTTGCTGAATTTCTCTTCTCCTTTCCAGAACTGAATTCCCAACGCTTCTCTAAAAGGATTCTTCAATTTGCTTTCGGATTGAACTCACTTTTGGGTTCCATCTAATCAGGTATCTATTTCTTTCACCCAAGCAACGATTGATGTAAAATTGATTGTTTCCATGATGTTTAGAATATTTTGCAATTGCTGATTCCAAATTTCATACTTCTAGGTCTTTTGGAGTCATCACAGGCGGCACACTCTTTTGGAGCGTCACAACACTTTGGCTGAAAGTTCTTCTAACTCAGATGAGGTAAGACTTTGACATTTTGTTTATAATATTCATTCTTTTTCCATGCTAAGCTTTTTGTTTTTGACCGTTACACATGCAAATTTGTAGTTTGTGGATGCTAAATTCAGCATCTATAATATGAATCTCCAGGTAGTTAAAATTGAGGTATTACTCCAAGTAGTTGGATCCCGATTGTTGTCGTGGATTCAGTAGTTTGCAATGGTTTGAACAATTATATATGTGTAGAGTTATGATAATCCCCTTGTGAAACTTTGAGATATTTTTTTTTGAGAAATCAGACTTAATTAAAAGGAACCAACATCGAAATATATCATCTCTCATGTCTCGTTGCTTCACCCAAGTAGCCATAACTTTTCATTGCAATCTCTCTTGCCAATGAATTTTCCATTGAAGCTTCATTTTTATCATTCCAATGTTCTCATTTATGTTTACTTGGTAGTTAAGTTGATAAATACTAGCATCATTGTAGTCTATCATACTAGTGTTCTTGCTTTCCTTGTGCATATTCTATAGTCACCATATGATTTTGCTGAGAGGGACTTTGTTGTCCTAGAGAAACCAACAAAACAACATACATGTGAAGCCCAAGCTGTCATCTGCCAAAATAAGAACATGCCACTTCAGGAAGGACTTACACCGCTGCTGCTATTAATCAGTAAACTTCTCTAAACTTTTCTGTTACTTTGCAGTTCTTTTCTTGCTAAGAAGATAACTTTCATGTGTAACTATTAAGGGATTAAAGCTACTGAAATTGTTGGGTTCTCATAACATACATCCATATGAAAGTTTTGATCTCTGTATTAGGTTGGGTCTAACTCTTAGTTGCAGGAAACCTTTAATATGGTGGCGTTTTTCTCTCGAAAATTCGCTTTTGCGATTCCAAGTTAGTAACTCTATGGGATCTCGTCCCAAGCTAATATGGGAACTCGATCCCGTTAGCTGGATAGAGATGCATGGAACAAGTGAGAGGATACTTGAAAATCAAGCCCTTTATAACTCAATTTCTTATTTCTCTCTTTCTTTAAGTCCTTAAAGCCTCCTTATCTGTTGTTGTTAGCTATGTAAACTATACTAATGATAATACTCTTTACGCATTTATTTATTCAAGCCGCTCCTAACCTCAGATTCTTCTTGGTGTTTACGCTTCCCCGCCCCAGTTCCTGCCCCCGCCCCCTCCCCCGCTTTGTGCAACTAAGGTCTAACTTCTAAGACATGTTTTCTGTATTTTGCTTTTGGAGGTGCCTTCTTTAATGAATCAGTGTAGTCAATCCTAGAGCTTGGGTGAAAATTCCCTTTGGACTGATGGTGAACGGCCAGCTGAATTGTTAAAAGTGGTTACTATTTTTGCCATTGAGAAATTTGAAGGCATAAGCTTTAGATTTAAAATCTGTAGGTACTGTTAATGTATTTGGCTTGAATGCAGCTATTGTTTAGTTAATTGGCTTTAGCATGACAACAAAACATTCATGCATAATCAATATTAACACCAAGGTTAAGTAGATATAGTCTCGAATTTCGATGATAAGATATTGTGTTACAACATTATTGAATCTCTTATATAGTAGTTTTTATCTTCTTGATTCCGTAATTCGTTGATTGAACATATCTTAAAGCCTGGGATATGCTCCTTTAAACTTTACTAGATGTTCGTGGTGGTGGTGGTGTTGGTGTTATGCAGTGTGTGAGTTGGCTATGTAGGTAACAGGGGTTGTGCGATGGTGGGGGTGCTTTTGCCACAGTGTTATCCTCTCCCAATTGCATTTAAATAAATACATGAATGGCCTATTAACCTTTTGAGGCTTCAAAGTTCCATAGCTTTACATGCCTGTGTTCAGGCCTAATCCAGTGTTCAGGACTCTGTATTTTGCCTTGAAAGGGCAGATTTAATTAGAATGAAGGGTGGTGCCACATTCCTTCTTTTGTTTGGACTTTGGAGAATAAGATATAAAGGGGGAAAGGTAGAAGGGTTTGGAGGGACAAAAGGGAGAAAAACAAAAAAAAAAGGCTAGATTGAGAAAAGATGCGAAAAGACAATGTTAACCCCGAGTCATATAGCGTAGGTGTCATATAGCCTAGGTGAAATAGTGTGAACCACATACAATAATTAAGCTCAAAATTTACTGTTGTTTTTGCTATTTCACTTCTTTACATTGCTATTTCACTTCATTTTTGTGAATCACTTTCTTGTGCATTTGTTGAATTTATTTGGAAAGTTAAGAACAGTCTTCAAAGACTTGTCTAGACAATGATGTTCACAACTGATGCCAAGGAAAGTGGGTTCGTACCTACGTGGAGGTGCCACAAAGGCTGCAGTCCGTGTCAGCTGCCAAGTATGTTGATGTGAGACACAGCAAGGGCGGAGCAAGGGTAGAGACCAAGGGCTTCCCAGACAGAGCCTGAGGGTGGCAGTGCTGCGAGGGCGATGGCGCAGGATGAATATACGACGACAGTCACAGTCTGATGCTTAGGTCCGAAGTTAGGGTCCTGTATGTTTCTCTCTCTAGGATTCTAGAGTGAGAAAGTGAAAGTGTTCCGAAAAAAATGTCCAACCGTCCAAATGAATTCCCAAGACCTCTATTAATAGAGGTTGAGATGATGATGTCATCACGCGACACGTGGCTCTCCCCGGGAGTGACACGTCACCGAGGGGTCCACAGCTGTCGGTGCTCCACGGACTGTCGAATCACATATTCACCCGGCCTGCCCCCCACAGCGTCGCTCTGTCTGTCTGGAAAGACTGACTCGCACAGCATCGGTGTGGCCCCTTGATCTAGCCTCCAATCCAAGCCCTTGTAGAGTCCCATAGGCCTGGCAGTGGTGGGGAAGACCCGACACCCAACTGCCAGGTGGACTAGGTGCGATGCCCTCCGAAGACCTGCTCCCATCTCGGAGTGACCCGGGGGTCATAGTCCATAGGGGTGCCAACGCAAGCCCCCAGTGCCGTAGCACGTAGGCCAGTCACGCAGGCACCCTTGCAGAGACAGTGTCCCGGAAGAGTCACCTATCCCGCTGTGAAGTGTCCTCGTCCCGGAGCACTAATGAAGACGGCGATAGCTTTGTGGTAACGAGCCCATCCCGTGGCAGCGATGGCTTTGTGGTAACGAGTTCATCCTGCTGCGACGGGTCCTCGTGCCGGAGCACTACGAATGGAGCCCCCCGTGATTGTGACGGCGATGGCTTTGTGGTAACGAGCCCATCCTGTGGTGGCAATGACTTTGTGGTAACTAGTCCATCCCGCTGCGAGGGGTCTTTGTGCCGGAGCACTACGAACGGAGCCCCCCGGAATGCTGCACACTCCGGAGAGTGGGTCGAAGCATGTTTCACATCCATGGCGGGGGCGCATGGTGTGGTGAATAAGTGTGATGCCCGAAAGCCTGTATCATGATTGTGGCACATAGGTGCGGCGACGAACGTCGCGGAGACAATACTTGGTGCCAGAGCAAATGTCATGAGAGTGGTGCAGCGACGAACGTCGCGAAGCAATACTTGGTGTTAGGGGCACGTATCATGAAGATGGCGCACGGGCGCAGCGACGAATGTCGTAGAGTAATACTTGGTGTCGGGGCACGTGTTATGAAAGTAGGGCGGCGACGAATGTCGCGAAGTCATACTTAGTGCCAGGGGCACGTATCATGAAGATGGCGCACGGGTGCGGCGACGAATGTCGCAGAGCTGTACTTGGTGCCGGGGGCACGTATCATGAAAATGGCGACGGGCGCGGCGACGAAGGTCGTGAAGCTATAGTTGGTACCGGGGGCACGCATGATGAGAATGGCGCACGGGCGCTGCGACGAACATCGCGGAGCAATAGTTGGTGCCAGGGGCAAGCATGATGAGAATGGCGCATGGGCGCTGCGACGAACATCGCGGAGCAATAGTTGGTGCCGGTGGCAGGCATGATGAGAATGGTGCACGGGCGCTGTGACGAACGTCGCGGAGCTATAGTTGGTGCTGGGGGCACGCATGATGAGAATGGCGCACGGGTGCGGCGACGAACGTCGCGGAGTAATATACTTGGTGCCGGGGCACATGTTATGCGAATGGCGCTTGGGCGCGGCGACGAACGTCCCGGAGACGGTGCACGGGCACGGTCACGCATCGGGTGTCCCGAAGATGGGATTTGAGCTGAGTGTACCTGTCATAACAAGATGATGATTGCAACATGTAGTAATGACAAAGTTGGGAGTGATGGTATGCGGTCGTCGGACGACGGACGTTGTGAGGTTCATGCATGACGGACGTTGCGAGAATGATGCGTGACGGACGTCGTGAGGTTCATGCGTAATGAACATCGCGAGGTTCATGCACGACGGACGTCGCGAGGTTCATGCACGACGGAAGTCGCGAGGTGCAAAGACTTGAGAAAATAAGTGCGCGCGGGAGGGGAGGCCATAGGCCAAAGATTGAGGGAAGGCCAAGGCCACCACCCCTGGGG
Source organism: Escallonia herrerae (assembly GCA_033070095.1). Lineage (NCBI taxonomy): Eukaryota > Viridiplantae > Streptophyta > Magnoliopsida > Escalloniales > Escalloniaceae > Escallonia > Escallonia herrerae. The sequence continues at coordinate 75,004 of JAVXUP010001437.1, read as the reverse complement.
AGGCCAAGGCCTACCCTTTGGTGAGGCCGAGACCGACCCTAAGGGGTGGCCCAGGCCAATGGCTAACTCCCATTAAGGGAAGCCAAGGCCACTTCCCCCCTTCAGTGAACTTCGGGAGCACCGACGGTAGGTGTTTTGATGGGCAATGACAAATCCAAAAGTTGCGTTGCGACGAGTGTGTCGACGTGAATCATACCCACGTGACGAACAAGGTGCCTAAGTCACATACGAAGTATATGAATTGAACAAAGCGCGAAAAGGACTTTTTACGAATAGTGGATAACCGGGGGGGAAAGGCCAAGGCCAACACCCCATTGAGGCCGAGGCCGACCCCATGGCCTTGGGGGAGGCCAAGGCTGACCCCATGGGGTTGGCCAAGCCCATGCCCTTGACCCTGTTGCTCCGGTTGCCCCAACGGTCGATATTTTTGGTGAAAAAGCTCTCGTGTGGTTTTGGTGTGATGAACGTACTACCGTGAGTGACATTGATGTCAAAAAATAATTGGTGACTAAGTCGTGCGTGAGACATGTGAATCAAAGAATGCACATGACTTGGGCGCCCGCACTTTGACCGGTTCGAAGCATTGAAAAATTGACTATTGAATCTGTTGACGTGTTCGCTTGAAATGAGACCCTTATTGGGCCCTTGGGTACGACCAGAACAGGTTGGGAACAACAACTTGAAAAGAATAAAACATACGATAACCAACTAAGTAAAGATGTGTATGACAAGAAAGTTGGGTCAGTGCGTATTCAAGCTTATGACTTGGGATAAAGAGGTATCCAAATTGATTATTGGTTGGGTTCTAATTTGTTGCATGTTTAATATGTGAACATATTCTTTGTTGAACATATGTGAAGTGCAAAGAGACTAGTAGATGTAGTATTCCTTTGTTATTCTATGTTTAACATGTGTTACCTATGTATCAGATTGTTGCAAGGTGAATGGAAATGGATTAATCTCGATCTTGGTGGTTAATGTTGATCATGTGCATGGGCGGTAATGTGCATGAGGATTTACTAGGTTTTGTACAAACTCGTAAAAATTCGTCTAACTTCGCTTCTTCTTTCTAGACAAACATGTGTTATTGTTCTGGATTTGAATAGATTTTGGTTGTTTTGTCACCAATCAAGTCCTAATTTAGATTTAACTTCCATTTGATTTTTACTAGCTATATGGTATGAGAAAAGCAATGTAAGAAATAAAGCACATCTATATACAGGCTGTTGGCAAAGTCGGCAATGTCTAGCAAAGGTGATAATTGGCATAAGTGAGTTACTTTTTTAAAAAAATCTGAAACAAGCCTATTTCGGCGGTCATACATGTCGGCATAAGTGCATACATTCGAAGAAAACAAATGCAAAACAAAACCTACAACGACGCTTGGGACTGTTGACATAGGTCCAATTATTCAGCAGATTTAATCCAAATATATAAAAAAAATTAAAATTTTCCTATGTCGGTGCCCATCGTCGCTGGCATAGGTTTAGACCGCTGCTATTGGTAACATTAGAAGATGGATGGTGGAACGCTTTTAGAGACGGCCGAGCACTGGTATAGACCCCTTACAAGTCGGCATAAGTCTACCGAAACGCGAGTAAAGGCAGCGGCTCTATAGCGTCGTGTAAGCCTACATCGGCGGTTTTTTCATTTCTCTCGGTGTTATGCGGCCGCCGGCGTAGAGCATTTTCCTTTTAGATATATCCTTTCTCTACGCCTCACTCCAAGCAACTATCTTCTGTGAAAAACACAAATTTTGGCCCTAATTGAAAGCCAAGACATGCAAGGCTTCCTTGATGGTGAATATATGATGCCTAAAGTGACAATTCTCGCGTCTGAAGGCACTGCTGCCGAAGGACAAAATGAAGTCCCAAATACAGACTTCATTGCTTGGCGACGATGCGATCGACTTCTTAGAAGATGGATCACAGGCACATAATCTGAAGAAGTGCTTGGTCTTGTTATAGGACTCGTTATTGCTAGCGAAGTCTGGAAGGCATTAGAAGAAGCATTTGCACAAGATTCTCAAGAAAGAGAGTTTCAATTAGTTCAAGACATGACTATGCTTTGCAAAGGTACAGACTCCATCAATGAGTATATTGGTAAGTTCAAGTCCATATGCGATAATCTTGCTGCTATGGGTAAGACTGTTCCAGACAAAAATAAGGTTTTCTGGTTGTTACAAGGCCTTGGTCATGGATATGAGAATTTTGTAACTACAATGCTCAAACCACCTGTACCATCTTATAATGATATTGTTCCACTTCTACAAAGCCATAAAGCCCGGATTCTCACTCATAAAGTTGAATCATTTGGTGGACCCCAATTGGCATACTACGGGCAAAATATAAATGGGGATGCAAGTAATTGATAAATGCAAATTCCATCAGCAAGTTCAGTTCCAAAGGCAAAGAACTAGTTCAAGGTAATAATGCTAACATGAGTGGTTGTAGTGGTGGTGCTGGGAACATGGAAGCTGGACAAAATGAAGGCGTTGCCAAAACAAATCAACCTCACACCCAAAGGAAATACATCAAGAACAAGGCTCATATCGCATGTCAAATTTGTGGACATAAGAACCACAAAGCACTGAAATGCTTTAATCATTTCAACCATTCATATCAAGCAGAAGATGTTCCTGAAGCATTAGCAACATTTCAAATTGGAGATAACCAAGATGTAGAGTGGTACCAGACACTGGTGCCACAAATCATATGACTGGAAAGTCAGGTAAGTTACATAACTCGTGGCCGTATAATGGTAGAGATGAGGTTATGGTTGGAAATGGTCAACGTCTTGAATTACTCATATTGATGATTCAAGTGTTAAATCTGGCAGAAGCATTATACCTTTAAAAAATGTCCTTTACGTTCCGGATATAAAGAAGAATTTGTTATCTGTTAGTCAATTCACTACAGATATGCCTTACATCTTTGAATTTGATGGAAATAGATTTGTGATTAGGGACAGATGCACCCGCATAGTAGTGGAAACTGGGGCAAGGAGAGGAGGATTGTATGCCTTTGACAAACGTCACACGACGCTTCATTCAAATCGATTTCGTAAGACAAACAAAGAATGGTGGCACCAACGTCTTGGACATCCTCAGTATAGAGTTGTGGATTTTTTGTCTCGTCGAAAGTTCATATACTTGTGTTTTGATAATGATCTCGATTTGATTTGTGAAAGTTGCCAAATGGGAAAGTCTTGTAGACTTCCTTTTGTTAAATCTAATGACCATTGTGACTAGCCTTTCATGAAAATCCACTGTGGTCTATTGGGTCCGGCACCTGTTTTCTCCACTGCGAATTACAAATACTATGTTACCTTTGTTGATGGGCAAACTCACTTTACATAGTTCTATCCATTGAAAAGGAAATCTGATTTTTTGCAAAGTTTTATTCATTTTTAGAAGTTTGTTGAATGTCAATTCAATAAGAAAATCAAGATTTTCTAGTCTGATGAAGGAGGAGAGTTCGGTGACAAGATGTTCTTGTCACTTCTTGCTAATCCATGGCATTCAACACCAATTAGCTTGTCCTAAAATGCCTCAAGTGAATGGGGTTGCTAAAATAAAGCACCGTAACGTGATGGAGTTGGGACTCACTATGATGTTTCATGCAAACTTGCCTGCTAGATTTTGGGTTGAATGCTTTACTACGGCAATATTTTTGATAAATCGATTGCCCACTCAAAGACTGAACATAGAATCCCCATTTTTTCGCTTATTTGGTCAGCATCCTGACTACCCTTCATTACGAGTTTTGGGCTGCAAATGTTTTACATATCTTAGTGATTATAAGAAAAATAAACTTGAACCCAAGTTTATACCATGTGTTTTCCTTGGATACAATATAAAACACATAGGTTACAAGTGTCTTAATCCTATATCTAGACGTGTATATGTCTCTCAACTTGTGGTAATTGATGAGACATGTTTCCCATATAAAACTCCAACCTCATTGTATGGAAGCCAACAGACTCAGGAGGAGATTACATCATATAAGGAGTGGTTAGAACCTCTCACTACTATTTCCACTTTTCCACCTGCAGGTAATACTAATGCAACATCTTCTGCAACACATGATACTATTGTACAACAATATCCTATTGGAGATCAGCACCTTAAGCCTACTTCAAGGATCCAACGGAATGCAGAAGAATATGTCATGCCAGAGAGCAGGAACCTGCACTTAAAACGATTGGAGAGCAATCTATTCATGACTCTTGACTTTCGTCGGATGACGAACCTACCACTGTGCTAAATGATATTAGCACCTCTTCATCCACTACAGTCCAAGATGTTGATAACTTTCCTGATAAACATGTTGTGCCTTCTCGCTCTATGGTAACACGATCTCATCATGTAATTGTTAAACCCAATCCAAGTTATGCTCGCCTACATATTTTACAATCATCACCACATAATGCTCTCCATGATAACCAAACATGGGATCTTGTTCCTCGAACTCGTGTTATGAATATTATAGGTAGCAAATGTGTTTTCAAAACCAAATTGCAGCCAGATGGGGGTGTTGAGCGGTTGAAGGCTCCACTTGTTGCGAAGGGATTTAATCAGATTGAAGGAGTGGAATTTTCACAAACATTTTCCCCTATTGTCAAACCTGGAAGTATCTGCACCTTTCTTACAGTTGCCATTGTTCGTCGTTGGGAAATTCAGTAACTTGATGTGAAAAATGCATCCCTTCATGGCTATCTATCCACCCCAGTCTACATGGAGCAACCGTCAGGATTTCAGATCCCAATTTTCCTTCTCATGTTTGTTGTCTGAAGCATGCCCTTTATGGACTTAAACAAGCTCCATGTGCATGGTTCAGGAGATTGAGCATATTTCTATTGAATCTTGGATTTGTTTGTAGTGCAGCAGATCCATCTCTATTTACTTGCCACTGTATAAGAAGCAACCTACTCCTTGTCTATGTCGATGATATGATTCTTATTGGTGATACGTCGAAATTTCTGGAATAGTTCATTCAGGAACTAGGTAATGAATTTGCTATCAAGGACCTTGGTCCTCTCCATTATTTCCTCGATATTGAGGTCCACTCTTCAGATTCTGGACTATTTTTTTGTATCAATCAAAATAAGCTCGAGATATATTAACACGAGCTCAAATGATTGGTTGCAAACCAATCTCAACGCCTATGGAAATAAAAGCTCATTCTATAGCATCCTCGAGGAATCCATATCCCGATTCAACCCATTATCGGAGTATCGAGGGTGCTCTTCAGTACCTTACATTCAATCGGCCTGACCTTCCTTATTCGGTCTATTTTTGTGTCAATTTATGCAAGCTCCCACTATTGGTCACTATCAAGCTGTTAAACGCATTCTTCGGTATGTTGGTGGCACACTTGATTATGGAATGAAGGTGTTATGCCAAAGTTCCTTGAACTTAATGCTTTTTCTGACGCTGATTGGGCTGGGTGTCCTATTACCAGGAGGTCTACCACTGGTACGTGTACATTTCTTCGAGGTAATTGTGTATCTTGGTCTGCCAAAAAGTAAACCACTGTTGCTCGATCAAGGGCCAACGTAGAATATCGATCTATGGCTTCCGCTGAACTTACTTGGCTCTCCACACTTCTCCGTGACATTGGAGTTCCACTACAGTTGCCTCCGCTTCTTTACTATGATAATCCCAATGCTTTGCATATGAGAGTCAATCGGGTGTTCCATGATCGTACGAAGCACACAGAACTTGATTACCATTTTGTACGTGAGAAAGTTGCTCTTGGTGATCTTGTTACGCTGTATGTTAGTTCAAATGCTCAAATCGCTGACATTTTCACTAAGCCTCTATCTCGAGAATCGTTTCAATTATTACGCAGCAAATTAGGCCTTTGCAAACAGCCTCGATGACCAAATTTGAGGGGGATCGAGTAATAGCGATGAATCTACTAAATCTCAAGAAATCAGCAACATCAAAGATAAAAGGGCAAAGATGATGGACAAAATCATGGCTAAAATGATTTGTCACATGTGTTAAACATGTATTTCTTGAAGAAATTAGCAACATCAAAGATGAAGGGCAAAGATGATGGACAAAATCATGGCTAAAATGATTTGTCACATGTGTTAAACATGTATTTCTTGTATCTTTTTGTAACTCATTCCTTAACTAGCTCTTAGCATTAGCTCTTTAATTCCAGATGTACACACACCCTATAAAAAATAATAACTTATCTTTCTCTCCTTACCTTGAGAGAGAAAATCCAAAAGTATTGTGTTCTTCTTTAAGAAGATCCCTTTTAGGATGAAACAATTCCATAGAATCAAGTATGATTGAAGGTTTAATCGCATCCGTTAGACTAGGAATATCATTGAACGCGATCGTTGCAATTCCAATATTCTCCCCCCCCCCCCCCCCGAGCAGGCTGTACTATGGAAGCCAAAGATTGGGGCATTTAAGTAGAAACTTTGTGTAGAATTGGGTTTGTGATGAGCCATATGTGCTAAAAGAACATCTGCAGCTTACTTTTCGATAGATATACTTAATTGTGTTGGACCTCTATATATATTTAGTTGTACATTTAGGCTTTGGTCATGGAAGAGTTCAAGGTGATATAGTCTTTCGTTGGTTTTTTGTTTTTTTGGGTGGGGTGGGGGTTAAAAGAATTCTATCATTGTGAAATAAAAAGGTTGGTCGTCAAGAAACTGTATGGTTCTTTTCGTCACAAATAATAATAATGCCCCAGAAATATATGCTAACATTCATATTTCTAGAGTAAACTGTACCAATGATCACTGAACTTTTAGCCCAATTCTCCTTTGACCACTGGACTATCAGTTGTCCTAAAGTTGTCACTAGACTAATTGATTTCAGGAATTGGCGCATACCATTCATACGAGTTATTAAAAGTCCCGTTAAGTGGATTAACTCACGAACAAAATCGTTACATCTTCTTAATTCATACTTCTTTAGAAAAAAGAAAATTCTAAAATAAATTTTGTATTTTTAAGCCTTTAAGCGACTGCCTTTTTTTAGGGCTCGAGCTTTTGCCTTTTCTTTCCCAACCACCATCCATCACTCAATCATCTCATGACACCATACCACCTGCCATTCAATCATCACCACCACTAGTGAGGAGTGCAACTTGCCGTAGGAATATTGACATGAACTTACTTTTACAGAGACCAATTCAATGTGGATACGGTTACAAAATTTTGGGCTTGTAAAAAATATGAGTTGGACATTGAAAAATATTTTTAAAGCTCTGCCCAACTTGTTCCAACTTTTATAAATTTTCATATAAAATTATGTGTACAAAATATGTGTTTTGTTTCCTATAGTCTTTCAAATTTTCTAAGCATATGGGTTTTGAGACCTTTGAGATTTAATTTTTTTTCCTTCTTTCTTTCTTATATAAGAGTAGACTTTTTAAGATTGTTTTGAGACTCTTATCCTTTCTTTTTAAATTCACTTTTAGACTTCATTGTACGTTGCTTCATTATATTAATTAGTTGACTTGAATAATAATTTTGCTTAAAAATTAAGTAAACAAAAACTCTAGACTAAATAATAGACTTGGATGATAATTGATATGCTAAAATTAAGTAAACCAAAACTTATTTGAAATCATAGATAACCGGTTGGCAGCTCATGCCAACAAAGATTTTCATGGGCTGGGTGTGGATAAATATTATTCGGCTCGTAAGCGGGTTGAGTTGGGCATTGGCACAAATTTTTTAGAGCGGGCTGGTTATGGTCTGGCTCTTGGGTCCATTCACCCCTCCCAAGTTGTAGCCCTACCGGCCACCACCACCGCCCGCTAATTGATCAGCACACTCAAACCACCCGCTATTCAATCACCACCACCCTTACCTGCCACTCAGTCACCACCACGACCACTCTCGTCCAAACACCACCCTACCTTACCGCTGCTTCTACATAAACCTCATGATGACATCATGGCGGTTATTATCGCTTTCACGTAAAATTTTGTCCAATGACTACCACCTTACTGCATATCAAGTAATAGGTATCAAGTACACTCACTTATAAATTTTAGTCTCTTTTTGGGAAGAATTAATTTTTCATGTGAAACAAAATCTAAAGTTGTCAAACGCATTTAAATAAGAACCCTTGAAACGTTCAAATTTTAAGTACTTAATTACATCGCCAAACATGCTTAATTGTCAGCTTTCATGCATCGAAACTTTAGACTGGCTGCAAAGAGGTTATTTGGCTGCTTTATTGGGCATTAGCCACACACAGAGACATAACCAAATGTTGCAGCCGGATGCTTTATAAACGGACAATAGGATAGAGAATCAACTGATGCAGACAGATGCTTAACACGGCGATGCAGCCAAATGCTTAATGGCATAGTGATTTAATAGGATAGAAAATCTGTGACATACATGGATTCCATTCAAACAGCATATTGTCTTCCGGCCATTACGTCCGGCGTATAACGTAGATTCTGCTACCATACACGTTCTGCAATTAGACAAGGGAATTCAGACGGCAGCTCATCTGGTTATGGACTTGGTCTTCATTCCTCTCTTTTGTCCGATCCACACAAGTCACCCTAACCCGTATATAACGGATTACATGACTCTTTGGTTTCACAAGTCTTATCTTCACAGTATTTTCTTGCTTCTTTCCATTATCTGCACTGCTCTTCTTAAGGCATAAACTGCAAGGAGAACACAAGATGGCAAACAACTTTCTGTTTTTGAGTTTGCTAGCACTCTCATGCAGTCTTGCCATGGCTTACGAGCCTAGTCCCTTGCAAGATATCTGCGTGGCCGACCCTACTAGCTCAGGTCTGAATTCAAGTTTACGATACTTGCCTCTTTTACATTATGACTGATTTCATGTTCTTTTGCTAACATAAGCTTTTCTGCTTTCCTGCAGCGCTTGTCAATGGCCGTGCTTGCATGGACTCTAAGCTTGTACAGGCTGACCATTTCTTCTTCAGCGGACTTCACGTACCACGCAATACTTCAAACAAGCTTGGCTCTGTGGTTTCCCCCGTCACCGTGGCTCAACTGCCCGGACTGAACACCCTTGGCATCTCGTTGGCACGTATTGACTACGCACCATGGGGTGTTGTGCCTCCACACGTCCACCCTCGCGCTACTGAGATACTGACAGTCCTACAAGGTGCCCTTGAAGTTGGCTTTGTCACCTCCAACCCTGAAAACCGACTTATCACCAAGTTCCTACAGATGGGCGATGTCTTTGTGTTCCCAGTTGGACTAGTTCATTATCAAAGAAATTTTGGACATGGGAATGCTGTTTCGCTCTCTACGTTGAGCAGCCAAAACCCTGGTGTCATTACCGTGGCTAATGCCGTTTTCGGATCAAACCCATCCATCCCAGCTGATTTACTTGCCAAAGCCTTCCAAGTTGACAAGAACCTGGTCGATTACCTTCAAGTAACTTTCTAATATGTTTTTCTGAGATTGGGTATTTGTACTTCCATAGGACCACATATACCTTCTTTTCTGTGGTTCTTATTTAGGGTTGCTTCACATACGGTCCTAAATCAAAGGTCTATTCTATTTTTATGCAAGGATGGCAGCATTTGTTCTTTTGCTTTATATGAGGATTTAGTAGCAGTTCTAGTTGCCTAAGCAAGTGGTTACTCTTCAAATGCTTGATTTATGTCTTATTTTGCTCGGTAAGAAAACAGATTTAAAAATTCTTGCTAGTTATTTTCTCTCAACAGAAGAGAAGAATAGCAAGTTTTGTTTGCGGAATTGTCACGTGCTGGATCCGAAGGCGGAACTTCATATACGACATCATATGAACCTGCTTACGAGCAATCTAATTCCTAATCTTTTACAACAATGCAACTTCAAATTAAAAGCGAAATCAGAGCTCTAAAACATTATCCAAATACAAAGCACTCGTATCCGGATCCCTCACCTCCATTTGGGTCTTCAGCTCCTCTCCATGCCTTCACATTTTCTTTGGAGTCTTCACCCCCTCTCCTTGGGCACATGGGCATCCCATGGGTGTCGCCTTGCTGGACCACCTTTCCATGGGTCATCTCACCATCAAATGAAAGCGTCCATACTTCGCCAATCTACTGCGGTACCCTACTACCATACCGCTAGTGTTGGTCCATATCCTTAATACATCACACGCCCTTGGCCTTGTTCGTGGAACATATTTCGGTCTGCTCTCCAGAGTATGCAACATCTCTTTCAGGAGGCGACTCCTTCGGGATACTACCTCATGGAGCTCTAAGTGTTTCGACGCAAGGATCCCCTTCTGCCACGTAAGCGACTCCTTGTGGACACTACCCATGTAGCTCTAAGTGTTTCAACATAAGGATCCCCCTTCTGTCAGGTAAGCGACTGCTTGTGCACACTACCAACTTGCAAGCTCTAAGTGCTCTACCATGAGGACTCATCCCGGGATACGCGAATCCTACAGGGCACTATCTTAGCCAAAGAGCTCTGAGTGTTCAGGCTAGGACTCCTTTAAAATAGGCAAGTACGCAACTCCTCCGATGCGTTACCTCAGCCCATCAGGCATGCAATTTCTCAGGGATATTGCCTCAATGCTCTCTTGTGCTCCATCACAAGGACTCACCGTGAGATAGGTGACTCGTCGAAGATACTATCTAGCACTGGGGCTCTTCATCGGCATCTCTAAGGATCATGACCCTTGGGTCACTCCGAGAGGGGAACATGTCTTCAGAAATGGGCCTCCCTGCCACAAGTAGGTTCCATGCATTCTCAATGCCTTCTTAGGTCCACTAGCATCGTGTGATTAAGTCTTACTAGACAGAAAGAGGGAAGTTGCATAGGGCAAGCCGAGTGACTATGGCGATCCGACGGCTTGGCAAAACACGGGCATATGGTGCACTCTAAATGATTTTTCATTCCTCAAGGGGGCCACATGTCAATTGGACAAGGTATCCCTAGTTCCTAACAAATAGTGGACTTGAGAGCTCAGTTTCCCAATAATTGAAAAACTAATCGACTGTAATACGTTCACTTTCTCAATCTAACTAACGAAAAAAAAAGAGAGAGGATAAGTGTTGAACCCTGCTGAGTCTATACCATGACTTCGACCTTAGTATTCGACTTGTCACTATCGTTCCCTTACTTACTACGCACCTACCTCACAGCACTGCTATTCCTTAGGCTTTGTTAAGGTTGTCAGGCAGCCTTGGCATGTGAGTTGAATGATACTTCTACATGTACTACGAACACACTTCCTTAGCATCGAAGGATAAGGTAAGTATTACTGAAGTATCTTAAGTAGCAAGGATTCAAATATTTGCCAAGTGGTGATAGCGTTCTTTCTTTTTTTCTTTTTTTTTTGGCGTAAAATGTCCTTTTATTCCATAAAGCTCATCTTCTTATCAACCAAAACAAAAAAAGTGTTAAAAAAAAAAATCAAATTATGAAATGCAATAGAGACCATCCAAAGACTTAACTAAGAACTAAGCACTCTCTCATATATTTCCCAGGTTGTACAAAGTAATCTATTGCTGTGAAGAGCAGCACATTTTTTTTTTTTGGCTTATAACTCTGTGTTCCATTTCTTCATGCCAAATTCTAAGTGCTTAAGATCAATCACTACGTGAAACCCACTAACCACTATCAGTTAAGTTTTGAAAGACCATAAATGCCAATGCTTTGTTATGTAAATATGACACTATTTAACCCACAAGGAGTGTTTCTTTTTGCAAGACCCCATGAATGCTTACAAATTGTAGCCTTGGTCATTCCTCATGTCTTTTAAAGCCTAAGCCCCCTTCATTTTTAGGCAAACCCAAGTCCTTTTAAGCCACGTTACTCCCTGTACAATGGACATCCTTTCCATGCCATATAAAGGCTCTGATCTTGGCTTCAATCTGATTAATGATCTTCTTAGGCAATATGAAGATTGAACACCAAAACACAAGCATATAAAGAGCACAAAGAGTGCTTATTGTAATATGTAAGCATAAGAGAGATATGCAGTGGCCTGGCTATTACTTTTCTTTGTAATCCATTCAATAATAATTTGATAGTCCTTGAAATTGAGCTTGGTGGATATGAGAGGAACTTCAAGGTAAGTAACAGGGAATTGATCTTGAGGAATGTCAATCATTTGCAAAATCTGAATAGTTGTCCTTTAATTAGTACCAGCCATGAAAATAGAGTTCTTAAACAAATTAGGAGATAACCTAGAGAGAAGACCAAACTCCTTAATGGCTTGCTTAATCTTTGTGATGGACTTCGTATCAGCAGCAGGCAGGATAAATAAATCAGCGGCAATACAGAGATGGTTAATTTGTGGATCTTAACATCTTGGATAAAAAGTGAAGTCCTCACGAGAAGTATAGTCATCCAACAAATAAGAGAAGATTTCCATTACAAGTGAATTTAGGTAAGGAGAGATTGATCTCCCTGTCTTAGACTTTTAGTACTAGGAACGTATCCTTCCATGAAATGGTTAAGGTTAATGTAAGATCTTGGCGTAGTCACAATAGCATGATAAATTCAATTATTTAGCAGGGAAATGAAAATTTTTCATCATACATCTCAAAAATTCCCAATCAAAAAGTCAAAAATATCAATCTTAAAGACACATCTAAGGGCACCACCTTGTCTGTGATAATTCTTTACAACCTCTTGTAGTGAGAGAAAATTGTTAGCAATTTGCCTTTTGGCAACAAAGCTAATTGCCTGTTATATACAAGACTTTGTAGAACACCTTGAATTCTGGCACACAGAATTTTGGATAGCATTTGTATATCACATTGCATCATGCTCTTGGTCTAAAATCCTTCATGGTATTGGGGCATGAATATAAAAACTGATGCCAAGGAAAGTGGGTTCGTACCTATGTGAAGGTGCCATAAAAGCTGCAGTCTGAGTCAGCTTCCAAGTATGCAAAGTGAGAGACAGTAAAGGTGGAGTAAGGGCACAGAGCAAGGCTTCCCAGACAGGCCGTGAGGAGTGGCAGTGCTGCGGAGGCAAGGCTGAGACGAACAAGGCCGGCAGTCGGCAGTCCAAGTCAAGGTCCGATGTTACGATCCAAAGTTATGTCCAATTTATGTTTCTCTCTCTAAAATCCAAGAGCTCTCCAATTCTAAAGTGAGAAAGTCAATTTTCGAGAATGAGCCACGAAATCCAAAAAGTCCCTTTTTGAGTCATAAAGTCCATTATTTATAAGAAACAGTGTGTCTGTGTCATCAAGTGCCACATGTTGTCTCCTGGGAGTGACACGTCACTAAGGGGGTCCCAAATACCGGTTCTCTGTCAGACTGCCAGTTCTCAAATTCGTGTTGCCTACCTCACACAACATCACTTTACCTGTCTGAGAAGACTGACCACGCCATGAAAGCATGATCAGAGTAAGCCCGTTGCCACAGCCACCAGTCCAAGCCTTTACTGAATCGCACAAGATGCGTTAAGAGATGCATAGGGAACCTGAAAGCGGTGAGGGTTGCCCCTGTAGCCAACAGCCAGGTAAATTAGCCGCGGTGCCCTCCAAAGACCTGCTCCCGTCTCGGAGTGACCCGGGGGTCATCGTCTTGGGGGCGCCAATGATCACCAGTAACGTGAGTGGACATGGTCGCAGCTCAGTGCTTAGTGTCATGCAAGTCACCCCAAGCAGCGATATCTTTATGGTAATGAGCCTATCCTACTGTGAAGGGTCCTCGTGCCAGAGCACTACGAATTGAGCCCCCTGGAATGAAGACGGCGATAGCTTTGTGGCAACGAGCCTATCCCGCTGCGAAGGGTCCTCGTGCAGGAGCACATGAACGGAGCCCCAGAATGAAGACGACGATAGCTTTGTGGTAACGAGCCTATCTCGCTGCGAAGGGTCCTCGTGCCCGAGCACTACAAACGGAGGCCCCTAGAATGATGACATGGATAGCTTTGTGGTAACGAGCCTATCCTGCTACGAAGGTCTTCATGCCGGAGCACTACGAGCGGAGCCCTTCAGAATGCTGCATATTCTGGAGAGTGGGTCAGAGCACGTTACACGTCCATGGCGGCGGTGCATGGTGTGGTGAATGAGTGTGATGCCCGGAGGCCTGTAACATGATTGTGGCGCATGGGCGTGATGCCAATGGCATGAGACATTGATTATGCGCATGGGCACGGCGACGAACGTCGTGGAGACAATACCTAGTGTCGGGGCATGTATCATGGAAGTGGCGCACGGGCACGACGATAAACGTCGTGGAGACAATACCTGGTGTCGGGGCACATATCATGGAGGTGGCACACGGGTGCGGCGATGAACGTAGCAGAGACAATCCCTGGTGCTGGGACACATATCATGAAGGTGGCGCACGGGAGAGGCGACAAACATCACAGAGACAATACCTGGTGCCGGGGCACATATCATGAAGGTGGCGCACAGGCGTGGCGATGAATACCGTGGAGACAATACCGGTGCCGAGGCACATATCATGAAGGTGACGCACAGGCCCGATGACGAATGTCGTGGTGACGATACCTGGTGCCGGGGCACATATCATGAAAGTGGTTCACGGGCACGCGTTGGGTGTCTTGGAGATGGGGCGTGAGCCAAGTGTGTATGTCATATCAAAATAATAAGTGTGATCTTTAGTAATGATAAAGTTAGGAATGATGATACGCGGTCGTCGAAGACGGGACATTCGGCGATAGCGCGTGACTTTGGGCAATGGGTGTCGTGGGGGCGGTACGTGGTTGCGAGCAATGGACGACGGACGTTGCAAGGTTGATGTACGAGCATCGGTAAACATCATGGAGGTGCAAAGGCCCGAGAAAACAAGTGCGCGCGGGAGGGAAGGCCAAAGGCCAACAATTGGGCGAAGGCCAAGGCCACCACCCCTGGGGAGGTCGAGGCTGACCCTAGGGGTGGCCAAGGCCAAGGCCACTCCCCCTTTTTGGTGAACTTTGAGCACGCCGACGGTAGGTGTTTTGGTTGGCAATAACAAATCGGGAAGTAAAGGCATGACGAGCGTGTTGCTATGAGTCGTACCCACGTAACGAACAAGGTGGCAAAGTCACATACGAAGCGTACGAAGCGAATAAAGCGCAAAAAGGACTTTGCATGAAAAGTGAACTACCAGGGGGAAGGCCAAGACCAACCCCCATGCGGGGCCAAGGCCTACCCTATGGGCTTGGAGGAGGCCGAGGTGGACCCCATAGGGTTGGCCAAGGCCTTTGCCCTTTGCCCCCGGTGCTCCAGTTGCACTGTTGGTCGATGTTTTTGATGAAAAGATGTTCGGGTGGTCGTGGCATGACGATAGTGCTACCATGAGTGACATCAATGTGAAATAATTGGTGCTTAAGTCACACACGAAGCGTGCAAAGCGAAAAATACACGTGACTTGAGCGCATGCACTTTGACCAGTTCGATGCGTTAAAAAATTGACCGTTGAATGTGTCGATGTGTTTGTGCGAAGCAGGACCCCAAGTGGGCCCTTGGGTCCGACCAAGATAGGTTGGGAACATAAACCAAAGTAAGTGTCGTGTTGTAAAACAACTTTATCCCCTAAGAAGTCCATGGCTACATGCTCCATATCCTTGCACACCAAGCCCAACTAGGTTTATAAAAACTCAACATTATAGCCATCATGCCCAGGGGATTTGTTTGGCTTCATTGGAAACATGGGTTCTTTCACGTCCTAAGCTATGTTAGTTGCACAGGACATAGTCTGGCCTTTAGCAGATAAACACTGGTGTATAACTTGCTGCAACCTAGCGTTAATATGATTATGTTGAGGGAAGATTCACCAAGAAAGTTTGTAAAATGGTTAATGGCAGCTTGCTTAATGCCGTTCTCACCTCTCATCTATTCTACATCTATAGAGTTAATGGATAACACTTTATTATGAGCCTTATAAATTTGCACATTCTTATGGAAATAGCTGGTATTACTATTCCCCAAGTTGAGATGTTGCACTTTGGACTTCTGATCATAATAGCCTTTCTCAGCCTTAGCAAGATAATAATATTGTTGTTGAAGTTCTTTTTCCAAATTAACCAGTCCCTTGTCTTGCTTAAGAAGGATAACCCATTGTAGATCTTGCAATTTAATGTACTTGGCTGTGGTTTGTTGAGAAAGACTACTAAAGTAGTATTCAGCAACTTCAACTAGGGCTTTAACTTCTTCAATTTGGTGTGAAGTTGATGGCTAGCATCCCCAGCACATGTCTCAAGCCACACTATCTCCATGTTAGGTTTAAAAGTGGATTGAAACATCCAAAAGCATCCAAAAGTTAAAAGTTTCAAAAGGCTTATTTCCAATTTCTAGCCTTATTTATATTTATGAGAAGTATCTAATGGTTAGATATACCATGCACTAGCCTCCACATGAGAGTCGGGACAATTTAAAAGCCAAGCTTCATTTTGCAACATTCTGTCAATTATGCACATAATCAAATCATCTACTGTGTTATTGCTCCATGTGTAAAACAAACCAGTGGTAGCCATTATTCCAGTTAAGCTTGTGAAGAAACTGATTAACTATCTCCACATTTCTAATGTTAAGTCTAGCTCTTCCTAGTTTTTTGTTTACTCTTATTACAACATTAGAGTCTAGCATTATCATTTGAGGCTGATTGCCAATAGAATTCCCATTATGTTGCATATATGGTAGGAAAAAGCTTCTCTTATCTTCTTTATTGTTACCGGTAGAAGACAGAGAAAAATATCAAAATTGTCAGTATCATGTATATTTTCAGTTTTCACTTGAGAGGTATAGTCAATTAATTGAAACCACACTTTCCTTGTATTCGATCCAATTCAAATTAGAAACCCCTTAGGCATTGGCATTACGTATAAAGTGTCGGCCCTTCCCAAGTTGTTGTGATAGCAGTTAAATTATCCACTCTAACTTTAGTCTCAATTAGTCTAACAATTTGGATATCTTTTCATTTTTCAACAATTTTCTGACCTCATATTGTTTCATGTATCATTAAAACCCCTAACATTCAATCTCACAATCATAGCTATTTACATTTGGTGCCCTTTTATGTTCTTGTAGTACTGCCCCTATGCTTACTAGAGCCATTAATATAATGAGATTTTATTAGTGATGAAGTCTGCTCATGACAGTTACTGGCATCTTCCTTTGTTATTCCCTCCTCGCGATCAACAAAACTTTTGAACTTGTTAGATGTACTGATAGATGAACTAAGTGCCATAGATTAATGCACTTGTACCTCCAATACAAGATCATTCCCACGTTTCTCTTAATTTGGAATAATTTTATGCTTCCTCTGCCAAACTATAGGTAATTTTGGCATTTTATAGGAAAAATTAGCTAATGACCCCCTGTAATATACACATTATGATTTCCCCCTTCCACTTCAAAGTTAATCATTAAACTCCTCCCACCCCCTCACCCATCAAGAAATTTGGATACTTTAAGTGAAAATCATCAACTTTAACAGCGCGCAGCCAACATGCGTGTTGAATTAGAAAAAAAATTTAAAAGAAAATTTTTCCCTTCTTCCACCTCTTCTTCACTCCACCCCTATCAGCCCCCCCCCCCCCCCCCCCAATTTCTTTTAAATTGTCACCCTATCCTTCATCACCCATCACTTGCTAGAAAAGAGAGTATCAAAAAAGAAAATTTCAGTCACATTAGCATGGTTGCAATTATGTCTTCTTCAAAATGCTGATTGTTACCCATTTACCCTCAGCCATGAAATTTGACGTGGGGCTGTGTTTGTGTTGGGGGTGATCGTGGTGGGTGGGTGTGTGCTTTTGTGTGTGTATGTAAGCGTGCATATGTGGGGAGGGGGGAGGGAGGGAATCGTGGTGACGGTGTGTATGTGTGGGCGTGTGTGCTTATGGGGGCTATGGGAAGGAGGTGTGGATGTGTGTTATAGTGTTTGTGATGTGGGTGTAGTGGGGGGTCTGTGTGTGTGTGTGTGTATGTTCTTGAGTGAGAGTAGTGTGTGAGTTTGTGGGTGTGTGTTTAGGGGGGAGGGGAAACCTAGTATGCGAGTGTGTGTTTACTTGTATGTGCGTGCATGTGTATGTTTGTTCTCTGTGTGCATATGTTTTAAGTGTGTTTGTGTGTGCATGCAGTAGGTGTGCATGGGTGTTGGCGTGTGTTTGTGTGAGAGCAACATGTGGGTGTGTGTGTTTGGGTGTGGGTGTCTTTGTGTGCGTAGACAGTGTGTGTGGTGATGGACTATAGGGCAGGGGGAAGGGATGGTGGTGGTAGCCCTGGTGGGTGGGTGTGTGTGTGTGTGGTGTTTGGTCGGCAGTGGAAGGTGCCCAATATCCTTAACTGTAGGGGGTTTAGTAATTAAATTTGAGGGGGGGGGGGGGGTCGCACAACGTGTATAGTACAGCCTGCCAATAGCTAATCTGTCCCTTTCTGTAGCACCGTGCCTCTTGATCGGCAAAAACCCTACCTTGCACTTGACATGTAATCGTTCATATACAACCTATTGATTATGGACTACACCATCAGGGCCTCTGATTGGAGTAGTTGTAGGGAATTGGTTTTCTACATTCATCTCCACACATACACAAGCATACATATGCCTTTCCCTTTTCACGGTCATACTATCAGTGAACAACGATGTACCAACTAAACTAGTGATTTTGCCAAGCATTTGATTCGATCAAATTATAGCGACAAGTTTGGTAACTTGATCCAAATAGGGACAGCTGCGAGTCCTTTTCCAAAGATACTAGAGGCATCCAGGGCTTAATAATCAATGGTTTATTGTCAAAAACCAATTTTCCTTCTCAAGAATTTGACCTTGAGCGCTATCAGACTCGAAATTCACAATATAGTCACCCATTTTAAGTATGCTTAGTGTAAATTATCGTATTGTTGCCATTTTTGAGCAAGAAATCCCTAAGCAAGGTGAAAAAGGGGGCGAGCCCCGAGCACATTGGTAATGATTGCATTTTGTCATATCTTCAGTTTAGTTACAATATTTGTGTGTTGCACAACGGGTATAGTACAACCTGTCAATAGCTAATTTTTGCCTTTCTATATTCTATAGCACCGTGCCTCTGCCTCTTGATGGGAAAAAACCTTATCTTGCACTTAACATGTAATCGTTCTTATACAACCTATTGATTATGAACTACACCATCAAGGCCTCTGATTGGAGTAGTTGTAGGGAATCGGTTCCATATTCATCACCACACATACACAAGCATACATAAGCCTTTCCCTTTTTGCAGTCATACTATGAGTGAACAAAGGTGTATCAACTAAACTAGTGATTTTGCCAAGCATTTGATTCGATCAGAATTATAGTGACAAGTTTGGTAACTTGATCCAAATAGGGACAACTGCGAGTCCTTTTCCAAAGATATCAAAGGCATCCAAGGCTTAATAATCAATGGTTTTGTTGAACCTAGTGTCCAACCCAAAAGCATGCTCAAGAGTATGAGAAGCCCATCAGTTATAAGAACAAATTCCAAACCCCATGTATTGTCGATGTGGGACTTGACACCCGCCCTCACGCGAAGCGTGGGAATAAGAGGTGCTCCTCTTGAATAAAAGGGTGGTCCCGTTGGATTGAATAGGGAGGCAGAGGCCTAGCTCTGATACCATGTTGAACCTGGTGTCCAACCCAAAAGCATGCTCAAGAGTAGAAGAAGCCCACCAGATATAAGAACTAATCTCAAACCCCATGTATTGTCGATGTGGGACTTGACAGATTTATTGTCAAAAACCAATTTCCCTTCTTTAGAATTTGGCCTTGAGCACTATCAAACTCAAAATTCACAGTATAGACACCAATTTTAAGTATGCTTAGTGTAAGATTATTGTATTGTTACCATTTTTTAGCAAGAAATCCCTGAGTAAGGTAAAATAAGGGGGCGAGCCCCGAGTACATAGGCAATGATTGCACTCTAACATATCATTAGTTTAGTTATAATATCTGCGTATGTATATTCAACTCTTTAAACTCCATCAAGATTTTATGGAGGCACAAAGGTTAACTTCTTTGCAATTACAATATCGCGATTTGAACAGGTAGCATTTGCATAAGATTTGGTTGGAATCTTCTCCACGCTTAACTGCATATTCAACCATTGTTTTGGTCTTTGGTGTTGCACATTCAGGGGTAAGACAGGAAAATCACGTTCATACCTAGCCAAATTCTCCTCAATTTGATTGGTGTTTGATGTGGGATCCTCTATGACATTTTTAACCCGCGCGTGACCAACCACTTTGAGACCAGTTGTCTACGCGTCTACCTCACGTGCCCTCACACCTCCATCTTTTACCATAATTCCCAACGGTATCCCACCTCCATTGGCACTTGATTTTCTCTAAATCTCTTGAACAATCACGCGAAGTCCAAGATTCTTTGATTTCATCACCTCCAAGTACTTTCACAAATCAACATGATTTCTTCTTTTTTTATCATCAAAATCTAAGCTCGTCACCATCATCTTCTCAGGTTGTAAGTCATTAACACCTCTTATTTGTGCTACTGGGCAAACTCACTATCGATTTGTGCACCCGCGGCACAATTGATTAAAAGTGCGGGATCTTTTTTGTCCCTAAGGCCTGGGAACTTATCTGAAAACGGAAAATGAAAATGAAAAGTAGAAAGTAGAACGATTGCGCCCCCATAAATGACAAAGAAAGCTTCGATTGATTGTGAATGTTTACACGGCAATATTTCCAAGTCTGGAAAATGAACTTCCTCTTGATGGCAGCAAAAGCCTCTAAACAAAAGAAAGAACAAGACTTCAAGTCTTGATTTGTCTGGTTGATGATCGATTATGATCCTCTGCTTCTTCTTTGACCTACTATATATACTGAAGCTTTGTAGAAAATAACTATCAATACAAGAAACTACCTGTTATGAAATCGCTCTAGATAAATATGTATAGAACACAATAACCGAACAAAAGAACACAATAAATATGAAAGAATTCAAATCCATTTTGTACAAGTCAGATTTACAACGCTCCCTCTCATGTATCTCTCAACTATTTTCCTACTCAAAGAAGGACTCTTATTTCTTTCTTTCCTAATCAAAGAAGTACTCTTCTCTCTTGGCCTACCTAAAGAAGGACTCTTCTCTCTTGGCCTACCCAAAGAAGGACTCTTCTCTCTTGGCCTACTCAACGAAGGACTCTTTTCTCTTGGCCTACTCAAAAAAGGACTCTTCTCTCTTGGCCTACTCAAAGAAGGACTCTTCTTTCTTGGCCTACTCAAAGAAGGACTCTTCTCTCTTGCCCTTAAACACAATACAAGACACCTTACTTATACTTGGAGAAAGCAGGGATCTTCTCTCACCAAGCAATGTGGGACAAGATGTCTTATTTACTAAGGGTCAAGTTGCAACCTTCTTTGAGTAACCGATGTGGGACATAAATACAATACATATATCAACAATCTCCACCTTGGCTTGTATTAACAAACCACTCCATGAGAAAAGTGAAATATGCCTTCAGTACCTTCTTTATGTACTCCACCTTGCATCCCCTTTAAAGGTAGGAATGCACTCCACCTTGAACTCAGCAAGAAAGAAGATGAATCAAGTTCAAGCAATGCTTGAACTTCTCTGTCGTGATCGTCTTTGTGAGCATATCAATTGTGTAGGTCTTCGGCCCTATCTGCCACTCAACGTAGCATAGCGTCAATCCCTCGTCCAACTGTAACACAGTAATCCCCTTACGTGCGTTAGCCCCATCCTTGGACACCAACGGGATCATCCATTCTGGTTGGCCTTCTTTACCCACCATCATCATTACCCCGCAATATGGATTGAGCGTAGCGATCTACTTCTCCATGAAGTCCATCCCAAGCACCACCCCAAGCTCATCCATGTCAATGATGTTGAAGTCGGCCTTCCATGTCCATCCGTCGGTCCTCAAATCGACGTTCTTGACCACTCCCTTCATTGGTCGCTCCTCAGTATTCATGGTCGTGAACCAACTCCCATCCTTAGTTGGTTTTAGCCCAAGCCACTCGGCAACCTTTGGACTCATGAAGTTGTGGGTAGCCCTGGTATCCACAAGCGCTTCTTGAGTCTTCTCGGTAACATCCACCGTTGCGTAGAGTAAGCCCCATCTCTCCTTGCTCTTCTTCTCATTGGCAGGTTCTTCCTTTGACTTCTGCACAATCGCATTAACCATCTTCAATGTCCCCATGCGTGCCTCCCTATCGCTGCTAGAAGAATCCCCCTTATTAGCTTTGTGCTACTCGAGGAACGTAATCATCTTTCCATTATGCTAGCAATACCTCCCGCAATGCAGACCTGCACAGTAGAAGCATGCTTTTCTAAGCCCTCCATGAGCCTTGTGGTCACGAGAGTCACCCTGCTTGCGACTTCCCTCATGCTTCTTATCCTCTTTGTGATGGCGGCGACGTCCCTCGTCCCTACTCCATTCATCATCGGTTGACTTGGGCGAGCCATTCTTCGACCTACCATCTCCTCTATCTTTGGCACGCTCGTGCCTTGGAGATCTCAGCTTCTCACCTTTCTTGAAGTCTTCCAACCTCTGGACAATTGCCATGGTGGAAGCCAAGTCGTGAGGTTCCCTTTGCCGTAACTCTGTGGCAACCCACTAATGCAATTCATCAATGAAGAAGCATAGTCACTGCCTCATAGACATCTCGGGTATTTCGAGCATCAAAGCTGAGTACTCTTTCACATACTCAAGGATGCTCCTATTCTTCCTCAGCCATTGAAGGTTGATCATCTCCATATCTTTGACACTCTCCGGATAGAATTGCCTTTTCAGTTCGTGCTTGAACTTCTCCCACATTTTGACGTCGCACCCATCCGTATAGCGGCGTTTCCACCAAAAGACAGCCTTATCCATAAGGTACATGGCTGTCATCTGCACCTTCTCCTCCTCATCGTTGATGTTGAGGGCTTCAAAGTACCGCTCCAAGTGCCAAAAGAAGTTATCTACCTACCTCGCCTCTCTTGCTCCATTGTAAGATCTCGGCTCCGGCATTTTCTTTTGTATTGGCTGCACCGCGATACACCCATGCCTCGTAGCTCTTGTAAGCTCATTTTTACAAGCAACTAGTTCTTTATGGATCTCCATGACTTGTCCTTTGAGGTCCTTGTGCCGCTGCACCTCCCATTTGGTGAAATGGGCGATCCTCTCCTCGATCAAGTCATCTAACTCCTCTGCGAACACAACGACTTTCCTCTCTAGCACAGTTAATCGACTGTCTACCTATAAGTCATCTAGTCTATTGAAGATTAGCTTTACCTGACTTGCGACAGTTAGCTGCAAGCGCTCTCCAAATGCCTCGAGCTCACTTCTCATGCGTGCTTCGACATCCCCTGTCTCACCGCTCAAATCCTTCACCGTGCTCTGCCATATGCCAAAATTCGTCTTCCCATCAAATTGTCACAGACATACTTCATGGTCGTGTCTTCTACATATTTATCCTCAGAAATCGATTTTAATTTTGCCCAAAGATAAACCCGAAAGCTCTTGATACCACTTGTTACGAAATCGCTCTAGATAAATATTAATAGAACACGATAACCGAACAAGAGAACACAAGAAATATGAAAGAATTCAAATCCACTTTGCACAAGTTAGATTTACAACGCTCTCTCACGTGTATCTCTCAACTGTTTTCCTACTCAAAGAAGGACTCTTATTTCTTTCTTTCCTACTCAAAGAAAGACTCTCCTCTCTTGACCTTGGCCTACCCAAAGAAGGACTCTTATCTCTTGGCCTTCCCAACGAAAGACTCTTCTCTCTTGGCCTACCCAAAGAAGGACTCTTCTCTCTTGGTCTATCCAAAGAAGGACTCTTCTCTCTTGGCCTACTCAAAGAAGGACTCTTCTCTCTTGCCCTTAAACACAATACAAGACACCTTACTTATACTTGGAGAAAGTAGGGATCTTCTCTCACCAAGCAATGTAGGACAAGATGTCTTATATACTAAGGGTCAAGTGGTAACCTTCTTTGAGTAACCGATGTGGGACATAAATACAAGACATATATCAACATTACCCACTTAGAGATAAACTACTCACTTAGAAAATAACCACCCACTAATAAGTAACCAGCTACACTTATCCCTTATCAATAGGGACACATTTTCAAAGTTGGCTTCTTTCACTTCTTGAATCTTCCATCATTTCTTCAGAAATAATAATAAAAATAAATGTCGTTTAGTGACATTTAATCAAAGTGAACTCATTAGTGAAAAAAAGATATTTTCTGGTGTAAACATTACCCCCTGGCTCAAGTAATTGAATACTTGTAAATTGCGAAGAGTCATCTTTCAAAGGGAAAGCATTTTCTCACTATATTGATAGACTTTCACGATCGATATATAGCCTTTCACGATCGATAGCCTTTTATTATCCATACCTTTCATGATAGATAGCCTTTCACGATCGATAGCATTTCATTTTACGATCGATAGCCTTTCACGATTGATAGTCACTCACTATGGATAGGCTTGTATTTTTCACAATCGATTGTGAAGAGCCAATTTTTTCACTATCGATAAATTTTCACAATCGATATATAGCATTTGACGATCGATAACCTTTCATCATGCATAGCCTCTCACGATCGATAGCCTTTCACGATCGATTGCATTTTACGATCGATAAGTCATCTATAGGCTTAAACTGCACTACCTTGAATTTGCATACACCAGTATCAAGATAACATTTACGATCGATACACTAGTCACTATTAATAGGCTTGCATTTTTCAAAGTAAAAGCATTTTTGCTATCGATTAACCATTGATTGGCTTTAGCTCTCCATATTCCAGTGTCAATGACCATAGTTAGCCTAGCCACTAAACAAATCATGACCATTTTTGGCCAAGCCGTTAACCCAATCAGCGTATAAAATGGCTATTGATAAGCCATCGATTGAGCATTTCTTAATTCATAGTGTATGGATAAAAAAAAAACAAATAATATTTGACTATATTTGGAGTTCTTAATAACGATTGAATCAATATTCTATCTTGGTGTGCTCCACAAACCTAAATAGGGTATCTTTCTCCAAAAAATATAACACCTATTGGCTCTCAAAATGCATGTTCTTCATTATTTTTCATGGTGTCAAAAGCTTCAAACTCACCAGCAGTGGAGAATTTTAAATCGATAGCTACGGTTGGCTCGCTATACACGCCGGATAAAATGGCTCTTTTTTGCTTTTAGCCAAATAGGCTTGCAAACTCGCCCCCCCCCCCCCCCCCAGCCATATCGATTAAATCTCCTTTTGACATATCAATCTCATATGAGAATGGACATGGTTGTTCAACTTTTTCAGCCATTGCTGGCACGATATCAATTTTACAAAAATTACTTACACCACATTTGGTGTAAGTTTTGGCCAGTTGTATTAATGCATTCAAATTTTCCCACAATAAGCACTTTTCACGTAATTCATCGAATAACTCACTTGAATTGTCTGGAGATAACACTTGAAGTTGGCTTTTGTGCAACGACTCCTCTTGATAGTTAATCTTGTTATTTTTACTAACCATGAATTGGTTGCATCTATCTTCTAAATATTGTCTTGTTTCGGCCATGTTTGACATCATCTCATTTGCAATAATCAAAGAATGACTACTGTTTTATAACTTTTCAACTTCAGCAAGTGTGCAAAGGAATAATTCCACTTCCTTCGTCATCCACCTTACTCTATGAATTAAAGCCCAGCATTCTTTTAATTCATCTTGTACATCTTCTAAAAAAGATGATGGTCTACTCCCATCAAGATTTTAATATTGTTTTCAAACCGATGTAATTCATTGGAGGTATCTACCAAAATCAATAGTATAATAGACTGACCATGGTTTGCATCTATGCAATCTATTGATCATACTACCAAAATTCGATTAAATCATCCACTGTCGACTCCATATAAAATGAAAAAGACAATGGTTTAAAAATTTTAGGCAATAATGACGCTGAAGTATGACATTTTGTCAAATTTATCCAGAAATTGGCCCTTAATTCTTCAAATCGGGCCTGAAATTCTAAGGATTTGTTTGGAAACATATTATTGGCATTCCCCACTTTCAGATACAAGTGTCCCACTAGGCGTGCCAATGTTTGCGCTGTTGGGCAAATTTACTATTGATTTGTGCACCCGTGGCACAATCGATTAAAAGTGCAGGATCTTTTTTGCCTCTATGGAATGGGGACTTCTCTGAAAACGAAAAATGAAAATGAAAAGTAGAAAGTCGAATGATTGTGCGCCCATAAATGACAAAGAGAGCTTCGATTGATTGTGGATGTTTACACAACAATAGTTTTAAGTCTGAAAACTGAACGTCCTATCGATGGCAGCAAAAGTCTCTAAACAAAAGAAAGAAAAAGACTTTAAGTCTTGATTTGTCTGGTTGATGATTGGTTGTGTTCCTCTGCTTCTTCTTTGACTTACTATATATACTAGAAGCTTAGTAGAAAATAACTACTATTACAAGAAACTACCCACTCGCTTAGAAAACAATCTCCCACTAATAAGTAATCAACCACACATATCCCTTATCAATAGGGACACATATTCAGAAGTTGGTTTCTTTCCCTTCTTGAATCTTCCATTATTTCTTAGAAATAATAGTAAAAAGTAAATATCATTTAGTGACATTTAATTAAAGTGAATTCATTAGTGAAAAAAGATATTTTCTGGTGTAAACATCTCTAAAGCTTCCCTCGTGTAATCAATCACACAGATAGGATTTGTCAAGATGAAGATCGAGATGCCAAATTCCTTACATCAGGCATATTCGCCCATCGTTTACCAACATAATCCTTCACATACGGATCCTTAATTAGATGGGTCACGAACGCGATTGGATCTTCGCATTGTTCATAATTGCATCATCTAGAAACCTAGAGAGAAGCCAAAGTTTCTCTCTCTCAGCTTATGCATTCAATTACCTTGGGGTTAGCATTTCCGTTCAAGGGCACGGCGCGTGCAATAAAACAAAAAATTGCAACTCTTGGCATCAATTGAATTTACTCCAAAATTTAGGGTTGGCCTTTTATTTTTCCGTAACATTGCTAAAAAAAATGGCCAAAGTACGCATAGGGGGCACACGTTAGAAAATAGAAAGCAATCGGTCCAAAGCAGGAATGCACAAGACTAACAAATTCTTTCCAACCTCGTAAAGTGTAAAGCAGAAACACGATGCCCCCGACCAAGGCCTGACTTTATGTAACAGAAACAAATTGTAAGGACAAAAATCCGAAGGAAGCCCCCATAAATACGGAGTTTATCTTGGTTGCAGGCCACACCAATGTACGCGGGGCGGGGGATAATGCCCCTGTGGCGGTTGTCCTCTTCCCCTTATAAACAACCAAATCGGGGACAAGGAGAATACAGCCTTTTGCCCACGACTCGCACTTTTTTGAACTCTTCTTCAAAGACTCGTCAAGATTCTGCGCCTTATATATTCCCTCATTTGACTGTTTCACCTTCTAAACCAGCCCAAGAAAGACCCTCCTTGCACGTTGTTACCAGAGACATCAGAGGCGGGATCATCCATCAAGCGTCTTCTGTACTGGGTTGGCGGATGTTAATTAAAGGTCCCTCTCTCTGTCTCTCTTCGCATCAGTTGGTGTTGAGATATGCATACGTCATATGTTTACAGTTGGACGTGCATTAGAAAAATGCTAGGCAGTTGACTTTATCGGGAGAATCCTTTGTGGGTTTTCAACAACTTCCATATTGAACTTGAAGATATCATGCCATTCCCGGGCCAAATCCTTCGTTTTGGTATTGCATGACGAGTGTGGCTTTGTTTTGTTAGCCTGTTTGTTTCTGTTTCTGGCAGGGAGTATGAGTGATTTTGTGGAGCTTTATTGTCAGCTTTGAAGCTTCATGTTCTTAACGTTCACCCTTTAACTTCTAAGATGACTCCGAAGAACGACGAATTGAAGAAGGTAACATGTTGCCATTAGCTTTTCTTTAACTTAAACTCCCAACTTCGATCCGCTAATCTTCAAATTTCTCCGAGCATTCGTTTCTTCAGACACTGCATTATTTCGGTTTATATTTGGGTTCTAACATTTCTTGGTTGCTCCGTAAGATAAACAATAGCCTGCATAAGTCAGTCATATGAGACAGTGACGGGCAATTTCTTGGTTTTCTAATTCTTCCGAATGGTCTAATCATTTCAGTGTTTCGTTCAAAAGTTTTTCATGTCAAGGGCGAGAAATGGCCGGAATCTGGTCAACGATCCATTTGATTCCTCTGGTGAGTAATGGGAGTCCCTTCCCTCAATTTAACGTACTTTTTAATGCCCTTTCACATAAGTGTAAGGCAGAAGATTCAATCATGTGCCTGTGTTTGTTCTCGCATGCGTGTCTCTGTTTTTGTTCGTACGAATTTCTATTCGTTTCTCTTCTGGGTGGACATCAACAGAAAGTTCATTGAGAAAGGAGATTCCTAGATGCCTTGTTAATGTTACTATTAGGTCCATGGGGTCTATTTCATCTCTCTAGTAGCCTAGGGTAGAAGTCCAAATAAAACGCAATCAATATTCAGCAAGCTATTGGTTAAGCAAGTGGGCGTTGGGGTGATTTCAAATGAAAGGATAAGAATAGAACATCATAGCAAGTTGGTCTTGAACCGAGCATACACTCATGCTTGAATTTTGGTCCATCGCGTGATTCCTAAGAATCGGTAAATCAGCTCCAATTAGGACCAGCCCACTCCAAATTCCGCTATTCGTGTGAGAGGAAAACGAGTGGCTTGCCTATCAATTTAGGCAAAAGGATGGAACTCTCTCCTTCTATCTCCCACTCTTCGAATATATGATATACTACTTGAGTCCCTTTCTGTTTACCATCTTTGGCTGTCATCACAGATTCTTGTTTGACAGGGAGAACTTCTGGTTGTTTTAAGAAGACCTGAACTTGTTAGCTACTTTGAATACCTTTAGAAATTTTGCAGATAGACGTGACTTCTGTCTTTATTTCCTCTTCAAATCTAAACTAGTTTCTATTTTTCCTCTGCAGAAATTCAACCCAACTCCGCAATGGAGACACTGGCTTACAGTGGCCTAAGGCGTATTATGCCAATTGGTCAAGATGTGCTGTCCCTTAGGTGTGACAATTGTTTGAATTTTATTGCTTCTTTTGGTTTCTTGTGTCTAGTTGCTCATTATTGTATACCTTTTTAGGTTCTATTATATTTCTCTTTTCTGTTCAGAGTATTTGCAGCAACATGGAATGTTGGAGGGAAAGCTCCTCATAGTGGCCTCAATCTAGATGATTTTCTTCAGGTCCATGATAAGTCGGATATATATGTTCTGGGGTGTGTTCTCTCTCTCTCTCTGAGATCAGATGATTGCTTAAGTGCATATTTCAGTGCCTAAGAGGTCTTAAAAGTTGCTAGTCTACAATCATCTTGTGTATAATAAGAAGCATCTAGCTCCTCTGAAAATGAGAACACCGTATGATCTTACCTTCATACTCAGAAGGTTAATTAGATTAAGCTATGTCAACTTGATTCCTGAAAGACCTTCAAGGTTTCTTATGCTCAAGTGACTCATAGACAAGATTTTGTGCGCAGAATTGCTATCCATGAATCTACTTGGGTGTTCCTAATGTATAACAAGGACTTGCCCAAGTGGTGGAAATTTAGTATCTTCCTTGATTTTATTTGCAAACAGTTTATTATTGGGTGCTAGCAATTCATGTTTTTGTTATTATCAGCTTTCAGGAAATTGTCCCTCTAAATGCTGGCAATGTGTTGGTTATAGAGGATAACGGGACTGCAGCGAAATGGCTCTCTTTGATTAGCCAATCCTTGAACACAAGTCCCAATGGCTACAAAATCAACAATAGTATGTCCACTTTCGAGACAAAGCCTTCAGTTGTTAAGCCCATCAGACTTACTAGTGGCTCTTTGTTCTCACAAAGGACTTCCCTGAAAGCAGCTAGTAAAGTTTTCAGGACAGAAAGCCGAAGGAAGCTTAAAAGTTGTAACTGCACTCCTGAACTAGAAAGAAAGTACAGCAAGGATTCATGTTTTAAGTGCCAGAATCCGAGTATTAATGAAGATGATTTATCATCAGACGAGGACGAGGGACCAAGTAATGCCACTGTTGCTGAAAACATCGCTCCTGATGTTGCTAGTCCAATGAAGTACAGCCTTGTAAAGAGTAAGCAGATGGTTGGAATCTTTGTTACTGTCTGGGTTAGGAAGGAGCTTGTCCAGTACATAAGCCACTTGAGAACTACCTGCATTAGTCGCGGAATCATGGGTTGCCTTGGAAATAAGGTACTACAATGGTTTTCATTATGTTGATTATGGAGATTTCTTCTTTGCATGCAGATCCTTTGAACTAACAAACATATTTCCTTGTTTTAGGGGTGTATCTCCATTAGTTTGTGTTTCCAACAGACAAGCTTTTGCTTTGTCTGCAGTCACTTGGCATCTGGAGAGAAAGAAGGGGATGAGCTCAGAAGAAACTTGGATGTCATTGAAATAATTAGGAACACTCAATTCCCAAAGATATGCAGAACAGCTAACTATAGGGTACCTGAGAAAATCCTGGAACATGAGTGAGAATCTCCAACACTAATCTGGAAAACTTCGGCATCTTCACAAATTCTGTTTCACTGTAGTTCCTTGTACAATCCACTTTAATGGACATTAACCCATGATTTTACTTGTGTTCAACGATGGTGCCTGCAGCCGCGTCATATGGTTAGGGGATTTAAACTACAGGATAGCATTGAGCTACTTGGACACCCGAAAACTTCTAGAGGCTAATGACTGGGACACTCTCCTGAACAAGGATCAGGTAGTTACCTCTTCCTACCTTGTTAAAAGTTGATCCAACTCATTCAACTTTGGACCTTCAGAAACTTGGCAAAAGATAGTATATGATCTGAGAGTAGAAACCAACTGAAAAGACGATTATTTCGCCACTGAAAGGACAAAATCATTTGACTTTTGTTAGTTTGATAGTGTTTCCACACTCCGAAATATGCATCTGAACATCTGTCTTAATCCTTAAGTTTTCTGGTAACAGTTCTATGGGGTTCTTTTCTTACTTGTTTTGATAGCTCAAGATTGAAAGGGAAGCCGGTCGAGTGTTCAAGGGGTGGAAAGAAGGGAAGATCTACTTTGCACCTACCTACAAATATTCCTACAACTCTGACAGTTACTCTGGAGAGGATGTTACATCAAAAAGCAAGAGGAGAACTCCAGCTTGGTAATTCATTCACTAAAAGCATTTGATTTTCTGCAGACACGCCAAGTATTTGAAGCAAAAAAAAAAGAGCAAAGCAGTGGAAGCATGCTTTGTGGACATAGTTTTTTAAGATTTCATAGTTCATCTAGGAGTTTTCAAATAGTTAGACTTGTAGATTTCAACTGTTAAGCATGACAATATTGTCGGTTCATCCTTTAACCGCTTAAGTTTTTGTGGCGGATGACAGCTTAACATGAATAAACTAACAAAGTAACTGAAACGGCAGGTGTGATCGAATATTGTGGCATGGAAGTGGAATTCAACAAAAAACTTATGTACGTTGGGAGTCCCGTTTTTCTGACCACCGACCTGTATGTGCGAAATTTCTGGTGGATGTTCGGGGTGTTGAAGGTTGGTGAAGTAGGTATAACTCGGTTCGAAGATGACAACCGAGGAACTTGAATCCTGATCGATGCCACTGCCTTCACCAATATGCCAGGCAACTCTGGGGCTTCATGTTTCCTCAATGGAGCTTGATCCTTTGGCTTAATCAGGTACTAACAGCAGCAGTTGCAGCAATGAACTACAAAAGTTTTGTCACCAGAGAGAGCATAAAGATGTGTTTTTGATAGGCTTTAATTTAGCTAGTTATTATTTTTTTTTCTCTTTTTCTTTTTCCTCTCTTCTAGCAATTGTACAAAAAAAGTTATTGATTGCCTAGCAAATCTCGATAATATGTGTACACATGCAAAAAAAAGAGAGGTGTTAGAAATAGGTTAACTTTAATGCCAAAGCGTAGATGCTTTTTGCCAAAGTATTGAACAATTACACAAGCAGGTTGGTAGAATCACTTCAAAGCATACACATCGACAAAAGTCAAAATTGATTTGATAATAAGACTAACTTAGAAATGTATCGCAAATCTATATATAAAAAAAATAAAACAAAATGCATATGTAGAATATTGCACACTTAGTCCTCTAGACAATATTTGCCTCCTCATAACTTAAATATTTTTTTGGTAAAAAAGAATAACTAAGTCCAAAAGGCCAAAATAATCAATCCATTGTGCTTGCCAAACAAGTCCATACACTTTAGTAGCTACATGGTTCCTAATATATCGATCATAATATATTGAGTTGTCACACTATTGTAAATTAAGTCCACATGACACTTTTAAGAACAGACGATCCAGAGGTGTCAAAAAGGCCAGGCCGCCTGCGGGCCTGCTTGGGCCGGCCCTTAAGGGTGAATAGTGTGGCCCTGGTCCATAGGGCCAGGCCGAAATATTTGGGAAACGGGCCCGGGCCCGACCCTGCCCTAAAAAGGCCCCGTTTGACCCGGCCCGGCTCAGGCCCGTTGCCCCCCCCCCCCCCCCCCTAATTTTTTTTCTTTTTTTGAAGTCCATGTTATTACATTTTTATCTTTTTGACATTTTGGATCTTTTTAATTAAATTAATAGTTTTGGAGGTGTTATTGAATTCACATTTTCAGTATTTTCTTTAACATGCGCAGTGAAGTGTGGGTGTGTGGTGACAGTGACGTGTTTTTTTATGATTTCTGAGTAGTTTTTCATTTAATGTTTATGTTACAAAATTTACTTTGTGTTGTGCATCACAAGCCAAGAAAATAATTATAAAAAAATTTATCATATTTTCATTTTATATGTGTTCTAAACATAAATAAAAATTATATAATTTAAATTTCTTTTTGTTTCAAACAAAAAAAGGTGAATTGAATTCCAAATTTAATTACATGAAGTAGGTAAAGTGTCAAAGGACCTTGAGGAATAACCTTACGATTTTTAAAATGAATAACAAATTTTTTTATAAAAAAAAATTTGTTGGGCCCGACTAGGGCTGTATACGAATTGAGTTCAAGTCAAACATAAGTATGTTCAAACTCGTTTGTTTAGTTTCATGCCATGTTCGTGTTCGTTTAAGCTTTAAAATTTTGTTTGAACTCGTTCGCGGTTCGTTTAACAAAACTCGTGTTCGGCTCGAGTTCGTTTGTTTATTTGTACGAACCGAACTCGTACTTGAAAACTCGTGTTCTCGTTCAAAACAATTACTCCAAATTAGAACTACACCTTACTTGATCCAATTGTCTAAGTGATTTTAGGGCTTTTAAGTCTAAAGTAATTTATATTATAATTAAAGTTATACGACTTTTGAGTTTTGAACATATTATAATTAAGTTATTATCCAGACGAGCTGTTCACGAACATATTCGTGAACACTTTGAAATGTTCATGCTCGGCTCGCTTAATAAACGAGCTCTAATATTTTGTTTATGTTAGGTTCGTATATTATACAAACGAACATGAACGAGTTCTTTGAGGAACGAACCACGAGCAGTTCGTGAACAACTTGGTTCATTTACAGCCCTAGGCCGGCCCAAGCCTGACCCTAAATATTGGGCCTAGGGTCAGGACTTGGACTGGGCCTGGATATCCATCTTCTCTGGCCGGGCCTAGTTCCC
This sequence comes from Escallonia herrerae, assembly GCA_033070095.1. Taxonomy (NCBI): domain Eukaryota; kingdom Viridiplantae; phylum Streptophyta; class Magnoliopsida; order Escalloniales; family Escalloniaceae; genus Escallonia; species Escallonia herrerae. Next base: position 41,437 of record JAVXUP010001437.1, on the reverse strand, counting down.
CACCCCCTTGGCCAGGCCTTGGCCCGTTTTCTCGGCTGGCCCGCTGGCTCGACCCAAGCCCGGCCCATTGATACCTCTGAGACGATATAATGGCTCTAGTGGTAAGAAAGTGAGCTCGTGTGGACGTATAGGCAAGAGAATGTGAGCAAGAGCAAATGCAATACTGAAGAAACTGAGGTGACCTAGGTGAAGCTTGAGGACTGCCGGTACTACGAAGGGCGAAGGTGCAAAGCGACTATTTTTTGCATTTTTGTGTGTGGGTGTGTGTTATGTTACATTATAATAATAATAATAATTATTATTATTATTATTATATAAAAAGCAAAACATAGCTTGTCTTTTTGTGACACATGACAACCTGTGAGTACCACCTCGCAAAGGCGGCGTCACTACATGTAAGCGTTCTACTGTTCCACCGTGAATTATTTGCTTGCTCTGGCCAGTCAATATACACGTTGAGTTCCACAAAGCCATCAAGATATGGAAGAGATAACCTGCTAGTAATTGGTGTGGACATCAAAAATTTATACCAGTCAATAAAGCAAAATATTGTTGACCGGTCAAATATTCAATATCGCAGAAGATACAGACCAAAGTAATGACTGAGAGTCAAACAAAATGATGAGTTCGAGTCAAAATTAAATTGGAAGAACTAAGCCAACAAAACTATTTGGTCTAGTTTAAGTGTGTGGCCTTGCTACCATAAAAGTCAAATAAATCAACTTTGACAAAAGAAAAGTTCTTCTAAATTAAATAGAAATAAGAATCCATTTAATTAAAATATTCTGATTAAGATTAAAGGGGGATAAAAATATCTTTAACTAAAAAAAGTCAAAACCCAAATCATGGATTTTCCAAAATTGAGCCCATTACCCTTGACTATAAATCGAGGGCTTGGGGTAGAGGAGAAGGACACACAGGGTTTCCACAATCATACACTTTGTGCTTCATTTGAAGAACAATTCGTACTAATGCAGTGTCATTCTTAAATCGGCCTTTTCTAAGTCACGAAGATCGGGTTCTCACCTTAAATCAAAGAGGAATTCGCCTTCAACATTAGTGATTTTACAAGTCAAGGGTCGCCACATTTGTTCAAGATAAAGCTTTGAAACCCTCGATCAAGCATCATTTCGATGATCGTTCAACCGCAAGGATTGAAGAAGTGAAAATTCGCGTTTCAAGATCAAGTTGTTTTTGGACCTTGTGTAAAAATCACAGAGTGGTATAACCCTTTAGTTTAAATCGTTAATTGAAATTTGTGTGTACACTTGTTAAGCTTGAGGACCAAAGTTCAGGCAGAGTACGCATAATACCCTTGAAAGACTTGCTCTCATTGTTGAATGACCTATAGGTCATCATCTGTAGAGGTCTTGATGAGCATGGCAGTGAGGGTGTGAACGATTTATTCTACCTGCTTACCTAGTTTCGAGCAAGTCACCTTGCGATGGTAAGGTTCTATAGCACCCCGAGGTAGTGCCCTTAAAGAAAGCTTACCCATTATGGTGATGAGTCTTCATGCCAAAACTCTATGGTTGGAGCCCTCTCGAGCTGTCTTGCACCCTAAGAGTAGGCTAAAGCATGTTTCACATCTAAGCCTAGGCACACGTGATAAGGTATATGGATGCTGTGAAAAAGCAAGAGGCAAAGGCGTAACGGAAGTCGTCTAGTACGTAGGCATGATTTGCATGAACGAGATACAAGGCATAGAAAAATGATTTTGGTGCATTGGCATGATGCATGGGTGCGGTAACACGGTCTGATGCATTATCATAACTGGTCAAGAATGGATACACCAAGAAGATCCTGGGTGTCCAAGTACCCAAGCCATTGTCTGTGCAGGGCTAACGCGGTATTAAAGAAAAAAATGTTGAGTACTAAAAACTGTTGGCACAGCCCCTTTTCTAATGGCATGACCTATTGCATGGGCACCTTTTTGTTGCATGTTTTTGTGCCTTAGACATCTTTTGCTGCATTTTTTGGCATGTGACATGGATGGCGCGCTTTGGCTTCAATAGGTTGACTTTGTTGAACCAGTTGACCATTCAGTTTAATGGCGTGTTGCGGGATGTGGATCTCGAACACGCTCACATGTGCGTAAACAAAATGTGCTACCAACATGTCCAACAAAAAGGCAATTCAAAGTCTACCCACCACCATCATATTACAAACTTTATATTATGTAAAATCACTTCCTTTATCTCAAGAACTATGCTCTCACAATGTTAGCATCGTAGGCTCACATTATGCACTCACCAATCATAAATGGTTTCATTGATGCTAAGGTTATTTGACTATAATGTTTTATAGTAAATGACTATAAGCAAACACGTAGATGAACACTTTCTTGATAAGCTATTGTATCTTATCAACTCATTTAATTTATGTTCTGAACTTTAGATGAAGGTTAGCTACCAATCTTATTTCCTTTAATTCTATTTTATAAACCTGGATGTTAAATTTTTAAGAATAAAACTAAAATATGGAAGTGCCAAAGGGTACTTTAGGCATAGGTTAATCACCCGTGACTTGAGCCAAGGCCTTAGGAGTTGGTCTCTGGGTGTGCTTCTTGGACAAAATCTTTTTCAGTGGTAGTTTTAGAAATATAACACAGAGATAAGAATAGGATTGTAGGATGGATTACTATGTGAGTACTGAGAACTTTACGGCATGAAATTTCGAGGTGATTAGAGTCCTCAAATGGGTCATTATGACTCCTCGACCACATGGATATTTGCTCTTGTTGCTTTTGATTTTGCTCTTAAGGGTGTTGTAAGAGGAACCATGGTAGTGTGCAGACACTTGCATCACATGTGCTTTCATAGGGCATCAAGCGAGCAACCTAAAGGGACCTGAGATAGGCTTCAAAGGATTGCAGACATACTTGAAAGATTCCATTTGAGAAAGACCTTCTCAATGATGCCGACGTAAGGTGTGCCTTGCCTTTGGGTTAGAGGCTATATTAGGGATGGCAATGGGGCTGATCAGATTCGGATCTTATAAGTTCCAAACCGGCCCTGTTGCCCTTAAAATCCCGCCCCGGGTTATAAAATCTCAATACCAAATCCGATCCTAAAATAATTTAGAAAACCCGTCCCTGCCCCGCCCTTGTGCCCTCAAAACCTATCTTCTGTACTCTGCTGAATTGCTTCCAAATCAGTGACAGGAGGAGAATCAACTTTTCTGGACAAGAGGAATTAGCTGACAAATGCTCTGGATAATAGAAGAGGATCCAAAGGATGTTTGATAGATCGAGAGATGTTCACGGTCGGAGTCACCTCCTAAAGCCGAACTTGCTTCTACGGAGCGGGAGCAACTTCTACAGGAGCAAGCAGCCAGGTGGTAAGCAGAAGCAAACACCCGTTCGCAGATGGTGCGCAACGACAATGTCACACAACAAAAGGACAGGTTTGGCATCTCAATGACACATCACGCCATGCCCACCATGCGGGGGCAAAGCTCGGCGACCGTGCGGGGGGAGAGAAAGAGAAAGAGGAGGTGCAGTGGCTGGTGGGGAAGCTCGACGACCGTGCTGGGGAAGAGAACATATAAGAGACAGTTGGGCGGCAGTGAGAAGACAGACATTTAGGGTTTTATCATGAAATTCTATATATATGTAAGGATAGATGACTAGGATTAAATGAAGTATATGGTTAATATAGTAGGCTGGGAGAGGGTCGCTGGGTGGGTCGGATACCGGGGCGGACTAGATCAAATACCACACCCGACCTTAACCCGCTGCGAATTTTTTTTATTTATAAAAATCATACCCGTCCCGTGATCCGGTCAAAGCCAAAATGACCTGCTCCTATTAGATCGGGGTGGGGATCCACCGGTTGCGGGTCTTATTGTCATCCTTAGGCTATATATATAAACGTGCTTTGTTGTGTCCCTAGCTGTAATAATTGGGCATGAATCATGGCGGGTTGGGTTATTGGTGTGATTGAACATCACGTGCCGACATGATCATCGTCTTGGGTTTGACATGCTCACCGATTGGACAACATTGATGACATACGTGGTGTTAGCATGTCATACTTCATGTACGGATTGGCTAGCATCGTAGCTAGGATGGTTCTAAGATAGCTAAGCTATTTGTTATGGTGGCCACATTAAGACAAGCGAAGCACAACTAGAAGCAAAGTTAGAAAAGTGAACATGTTTTCATGTACCACGAACATGAATTCTGGTACGCTAGCGCGTCGTTGTGTTGCTTGGGCTTTATAGCACATGTGGGCACTTTGTTGGCATGCATTTGCATAAGCCTAGAACACAGAGACAAGGTAGTCAGACTGTTGCACAAAATGTTCTTTGTGTATGCTGAACATGACAAATGACACGTTAGTGCAATCAGTACTAAGTGTCGTGGCATTGAGCACTATAGGCACCCACATAAGAGAATCTTGACAAGATTAATGTGCAAAATCTCGTGAGACCATATTTGGATGCTACTATTTGTTTAAAGTCATCAGTTTGCTTTTACAGAACTTTATACAAAGGCTATTAACTGTGTACTTCCAGAAAGATAGTGTTGCCTTGTATAAAAGATAGCGATTCATGGCATAATTCGGTAGTAGGTTATGAGCGTCATGAAGCCTCACGAACATTCTGCTATAACACAAAATGTGATGACTATTACAAAAAAAAAGCCACGTCATCCAAATCTAGTTTGAATAGGAAATCAAGCAAACGACATTGTGCTACTCAACCCTAAAAAGTCGACAGAGATACTGTTTGGTTGAGCTATTCCTGTCAGTATTCTTTTTTATCTTGAATCTCAGCTCGTCTACAAATGATGTATTTTGGGACCATTTACACCATCGAATCAAGGAGGGGCTGAGGAGGTAGATAAAACCTGCAAATTAAGACCTGGGGGGGGGGGGGGGGTTGGGGGGGTTAAGTTAGGTGAACCAATTATAGGTCAAGCAGGTCACGGGTCAGTGCTTTCCTGACCTAGACTCAACCATTTGGGCCCGGGGGATTAACGGGTCACCTATTTGAAATCCAAACAATACAAATTAAATATCAAAATCAAATAAATAGTGCATTGTTTCTGGAACCATCTGATGTAAAAGTGACAATTGTTAGATGATATACGTCATGCAAAATACAAATGTAATTTTAAATTTTGAAACATCTACATAAAATCATTGCAATGGCTTAAAAGTGGTTCTGATTGCAACTTGTAACCCTAAGCCAAGATCAACAACATAGAATGAGAATGGGCGATATTTAAAGATCGACAGTTCACAAATAGATTTTCACCATTTGATCTCTTTGTCAAAAAGGATAGCAATGGTGACAATGAGGGATAGCAACAGCAACGAAAGACAACGATGGACGAAGGATGGTACGACTTGGGATTCACTGTCTGTTGGTCTGTGGCGACTATGTGGTGGACAGCGACGACGACAGCGACAACTTGGGAGTCAATGGCCGCAGTGTGTAGCGACTGTGCCACAGAGTAAGAAAGAAAAGAATGAGAGAAAGGTTTCATATTCAGGGTGCAGGAAGTAGTCGCACACCTAAATACTAAATGCAAACGAGTTGACCTGTGGGTTACTTGAGTCGGCCTGGTTTTATCCGTTTGTTATTGCGTTGGGTTAGCAGGTCTATGAATCTAGAGCTTGAACCTAGAAACTAGAGGGCGGGATGAATGACTGACTAGGTTAACTAGTCAGATATGTTCTGTTTTACAAGGTTTAGGTAGAATTATGGGAAAGAGAGATGCAAAACTATTGTGTGATATATCTGACAATCTTGACGATCGGGACCATCGGTCTAAAATCACATAATGTATTATACGTCTTGCGAGTGGGTTTTATGATCATGATCGATTGAACCTTAACTTAAGGACGATCCAACGATTCTAAAAGACCAAAACTCGGTGTTTGCGGGAGCACACAAGCATGGCTCTCTATATCACTGTCGCCAGTTGAAAATACTGAACCGCCACAGCCGCTCATAGACCCCAATAATTTTAGCCACGCCGCGCCTCTTCACTTTTTTTTCCTCCTCTTTTTTTTAATCTTTTTATTTATTATTTTTTGGGTGATCGGTGGCAATACATCGTCACTTTCTCTCTAGGATTTCCTCGTAATTCTGAAAAAAATTAGGGTTCTCCGTAGAGTACAAAGGTTTTCGTAGGTCATTCATTCTACACTTCCCCCGCAAATTCAAAACGTCTGACCCATTTTCAGTCGTAAGATCAAATGTCGACTTCCACAGTCTCCATCACGGCGAACCAGGCCACGGCGAGGCGGCGGCCGGCGGTGGCTGGCGAGAAGAAGTCCGGCCTAGATCTGTTAGCCAGAGAAGAAATCGCCGCCTCTCCTGGAGGCGACGGCGAGGACAGGGCAAGAGGCGAGATCGCCGGGATTGGGAAGGATCTCAGCCATTCGATGAGAGGAGAGACACTTATCGAGAGATCAAGAGATTACGTTCAGGTCAAGAAAACCCCAGCCCCCAATTCCACCACTCGCCGGACCACCAAGAAGGGCAGCTCCTCATCCAAGCCGGAGAAGCCCCGGTGGCAGACCGTACTCAGCGTATTCACCAAGAACTTGTTGCTTCTCCTGGTGCTCCTCGGATTGGTCCAGATGATTCGTCGGCTCGCCCTGAATTCGGCCCCCTCCAGACCCTCTTCCTTTACTGGCATTGCGGATTTTGAGGGTCGCGTTGCGGAAATTGAGGCGTTCGTGAAGACTACCACGAAGATGTTGCAGGTTCAGGTCGAGGTCGTGGACCGAAAGATTGAGAGCGAAATCGCAGGACTCAGGGGAGAAGTTGGCAAGAAAATCGAGGACAAAGGAGCCGAATTGGAAAGCGAGTTGCACGAGTTGGATATCAGAGCAGAGAGTTTGGAAAAGTCGTTGAGCGAGCTGAGTGCCACCGAATGGCTGGCAAAGGACGATTTCAAGGGATTTCTCGACATTTTCAAGAAGGCGAAGGGATATGATGACGATGCTGGGGATTTGAATTTGGATGAGGTGCGGGCGTTTGCAAAGGAGATTGTTGAGAGAGAGATCGAAAAGCATGCTGCCGATGGGCTTGGTAAGGTGGACTATGCCTTGGCTTCAGGAGGAGCCACGGTGTTGAAGCACTCGGAGCCCTACATTGCTGGCAAGGCTAGTAGTTGGTTCTACGGGCCTAATCGGATCATGGTTCATAGCACTGCTGAGAAGATGCTTAGCCCGAGTTTTGGCGAGCCTGGTCAGTGTTTCCCACTGAAAGGAAGCAGCGGTTTTGTTGACATCAAGCTGAGGACGGCCATCATTCCCGAGGCTATAACTTTGGAACATGTTGCCAAGGTGATGACTCTATCTCTCCTGTTTACAGTTGGATTTTTCGCGTTCAGTGTTTCTTTCCATTGTGCTTGCAGTGGTAAAATTTCTGACGCCATTATACTTTTTAAGTCCCCAGTGTTACATTCTGTGTTGGTTTAGTGCAGTTTGATGTTTGTCTAAGTCTGTTCAATTATTCAACATGAAATTTAATTGTGCAGTCCTACAACCCTTGTAACTGAATATCTCCTTAGTGGCTTAGTCGGCACTGACTGAAAGTAATCAAGATAACAACCAAATTTAGCGACCTCAAGCTCATAACTGTTGAACTAATTTTGTTAATCATAGAGTTGCTGATTGCTTCTCTAGGGGGTCTCTCATTTTAGGAGACCTAACACCACAGGATAAGCTTCGGATTTCTATCAGGTGCATTCCTTTGAACTTAAGTTGTACAACAGAATTTGCTCCAGTATCAGTGCGGACATCATAACTCAGTTTGTGGTTTCCTTAATTTCTTAATATCAAGTCTCAGTTGTGATATTATGAGTCACTAAGTTATTGCCTAAACTCTTAGTATAGCATGACAGTTTTGGAAAGATTTATCTAACAATGGGGTTTCTTTCTACAATCCCATTCAAGAAGTAGATGCATTTCTTCCGGTAGATTTAGGCTACTGAGAGAACTTTCTAGTCAGTGTTACATGTGGTTTTACTGTGGAAATTTATGAAAAAGCCAGATTGCCAGATTCTTTGTTCCGCTGAGAGGCCTTCTGCTTGTTTCTAAAGGTTGAGTGTGCTAAACACCACTGTCGTGTCTATGCTATAAGAGAAGTCATTTTACTGGTCTCTTGAGATTGAGATCAATCTTATACCCTATGCTTGGAAATAGAACGAAAAAAAAGTAAATTTTTAACAGCTGTGGTATGTATAGGAGTTTTTACGGATAATTGATTTACTGGTATCTCAGTATCTCCTTTTCAGTTTTCGGTGGAGTGAGGTCCTGGAAATGGGTGATGATTGGCCCTTTCGGGAAGTTGAGATGTAGTTATCTTCTGCCATCCCTGAGACTTTTCTGGGTAGTTTCTTTTCGTCTTGAAGGACTCCCTCGGGATCCTTGGCTTTTTGGTTTTGATTCCAAGTGTTTTGACTTTGTTCTGCCTTGATTTGCTTGTCTACTACTGGCGTACGAAGGGTTATGTCCCACTATCTTTTTTGGGCTGTTTGCAAAATAATTGTGCTTTGGCTTGGTAATCAATCTATTAGTACTGTAAGTGGTTCACCACATTCTTCTTCATAAGCAGTTTTATATACCAGATACACCGTCTACCAGTAAAAAGGGTTAATTACCCTGACCTTCCCCAAGCTTTGCCTTAAATATACGTCATCGTAAGTTATTCATATAATTCCCCAGTATGCCCTTCGAAGTGATAGAATTTGTGGCCTGGAAGTTTTCTAGACATGTTCACTATATGTCATTTGTTGTCTAATAGCATTCGCGCAACTGATTCGCCGTACAGAATGCAGGATGATTTTGCAGTGAGGCAAATGGGTTTGTGATGAAAGTGGGTTAGAGATGGGTGTTGCAAGCTTGCAAAGTTACCAAGATTTGAGAACTAAATTTTCTGTCGAATTTTGTTGGTGCTAGATTTCTGCAGTATCAGCCAGTCATGGGTGCAGAATGGAGTGACCATGATGCTGGTTGGTGGAGGTCAAGTTGATTTTCCGTTGTGGTGCTGGTGGCGAATGTGCTTGACATCCTTGATTTTTTTATTTTCCATTTTTGGTCGGAGTTTGAATAACCGGAGAGTTTGGGGTTGGTAGAAATGTGAGTTTTCTTCCCCTTCTTTTTTTTCTCTTCTAAACCATCAGGGAGTATGCTTTCAGGCTATTATGCAACTGATTCATGGCCAAATTCAAAGGAGAATTGGAGTGTGTGTTTGCATGGATATATTATCGTAGGGCTTACTACACTGATGATGGGTTTTATGGTGAGGATTGGCTGTGCGTGTTCTAAGCAAACCACCATAAGTCGAAGTGGTACTGGTATAACACCAGAACCTGTTCGTACTATTTTGAGGGGCGAACTTCAAGTCAGCCTATCCGGTATGTTAATACCAAAAGTAATTATGATGTGCACAACAAAATTACCTGACATTTAGGGGTTTAGGTGCAGCTTTCAAAACTTTATCATGAGGTGATTTGAGATCTCAGATTATGGTCTAAAGTTGGATATTGCTGATATTAGGCTCTTGTGGACAGGTCCTTTTATTTTGCGGCAGTCCATGGTTCTAAGGGTTTTTGTGCAGACCATGATTTTGAATATCAGCCGTCAGATTGGCACCAATATATCGCTTAGAATGAAAATCACAACCGTGTTGGCGTTATGTAACGAACAATCGGCTTATACGTGATAAATCCTTTGCAAATGACCGGCACAGACCGGCACACTTACCGTAGCAGGTCTCAAAATGCAGAAGTAGGCTCTCCAGAACTTAGAGCAGCTAGTCTGTTTTCTTTTCTTTTGGGGGTTGTGTGTGTGTGTGTGTGTGTGAGAGAGAGAGAGAGAGAGAGAGAGAGAGAGAGAGAGAGACTCCTGTTGGTGCTTGGACTGTAATCAAGCTTCAAAGTAGTCGGATCGTCTTCAGACCAGCGAGCCTGGGGTGTGTGTGTGTGTGCGAGCTTGCGAGAGAGGGAGGGGAGGGAGATGTATAGTGAGAGGAAGGGGAGGGAGGGAAATGTATAGTGAGAGTTAGAGACTTTAAGTCTACTGGAAAAAGGAAAAAAGTGGGCTGTGGGGCTTGGACTGTAATCAAGCTTCAAAGTAGTCGGATCGTCTTAAGACCAGCAAGCCTGGTGTGTGTGTATGTATGTGTGAGCTCGCGAGAGAGGGAGGGGAGGGAGATGTATAGTGAGAGGAAGGGGAAGGAGGGAGGGAAATGTATAGTGAGAGTTAGAGACTTTAAGTCTACTGGAAAAAGGAAAAAAGTGGCTGTGGTGTAAGGATGTGGTTGTAATATAGCCCATCTGGCACCTACACAATTAATTACCTCTGGCTGGATATAAGAAATAGTTAAACTGGCTTTAAACCAGGAGAGGAGTGATGCCAATTCTTAATCAACAATAGATGTGTTAAAGACAATGAAGCACGGGTGCGGCGTTTTGGCTGACGCACCATCAATGGGTGCGGATCAGTTGTGGGTGCGCACGGGGTGCGTGTACATTATTCTTTGATTTTTCAATTAATTTGCTGAACTCCGGGTGCGGGTCCAACACGGCAGGGACACGGCTTGGACACTCTATACTCCCGATGCCTTACACCACGACCGTTTTCGTTACTTATCCCGATACCACGATTTAAAACTAAGGTGCAGACACCAATGTGGGTCAGTTCTTTTGATTGGATGAAGTTTGAATTTGCTGATATGCTAAATTTACTGATATGGTATTTTTGTTCGATGAAGTGGTTGTGACTACTGCTCACTTCTGTGGGTTTGAAGATGATTGTTTCAATGATGGTAAGTTGGGTATGGCTTTGAGCTGATATTGCTCCATCACTATTAGGGATCAGTCTTTCTACATTCTAAAGACCATCTTTGGGTGATTGGTTGGTGTGGACAAGGCATGCTGGAGATTTGCAGCGGGAATTTGCAGATTTGTTGCAATTAAATGAGATGTGTTTTTACACACTTCAATGAGAGTGACAAATTCGGTGTTACAGGTTACCCTATGGTTACATGGAGGCAGGGCTGTATACGAACCGAGTTCGAGCCAAACATGGCCATGTTCGTGTTCAGCTCGTATAGCTCAGGCCATGTTCGAACTCGGCTCGAGTTCGTATAAGTGACTGAAATGTTCGTTCGAACTCGGTTTGTGAAACCACTCAAAAAGTTCGGGCTCGGCTTGGTTCATTTGTTTAACCTATCCAAACTGAACCCGAGCATTATAAGCTTGTTCTTTTTCTGCTTCAATAAGACCAAAAAAACCCAGATCTGAAACTTCAAATATTCTAACCACTCAAAGTTGGAAAAAACAAAAAAATTAACAGGAAAAATGACAGAAAGGTTGATCTCGTAGATTGTTGTTGACCAAATCGCGAGAAATGCAGCGATTCAATAGTTTTTTACGAGCCTTTGGATCTTTACGAAGAACCAAACCACGTCGGGAAGTGCCTGCCATGTTGTGATGGTTTGTGCGTGAGTAGACTCTGGGCGTGTTCGCTGCCGAGGGAGGCGATGCCTTGCTGGTCGTGCCGCTGAGCTAGGGAGGCACTATTATGTTGGTTGTTGTGTTAGTTTGTGCGCGTGAGAAAGAAAGAGAGAAGAGAGGGAGTGTTTGGAGAGAGAGAGAGAGAGAGATATTCAGAAAATCTGAGAGAAGGTAGAGGAGAAGAGACAGGTGCGGCTAGAATTAAGAATGAGGATAGGTTTGGGAGATTAAGGGTATCAGGGTTTGGGGGGTTTATTTTTGGACTTGGACTTGGTCTTGGCTTAGTTTGGGCTTGGCTTATATTTTAGTTTATAAGTGGGCTTAAATCTCTTAGCTAATTAATTTTAGGTTATCAAGTTTTTTAAGTTTAGTTTACATAGATATATTTATAATATGTATGCCTTACTTATAAAAGTATTAATTTATTAGACGAACACAATCATGAACATTTATAAATGTTCATGTTCGGCTCGTTTAATAAACGAGTTTTAAAAAATTGTTCATGTTCAGTTCTTATATAATATACAAACGAACATGAACGAGTTTTTAGGGAACGAACCACGAGTTGTTCGTGAACAGCTCTGTTCATTTAAAGTCCTACATGGAGGCAATATGTTTGCTGTTTCTTGGGCTGTCCATGTGCTTATGCTGGGTTAGTTTTAAAGTTCAAATGATGCATGTCCTCTGCAGGGCCGGTGGTTTGGACATGTATAGCTCTCTCTAGTGCTTATGCTGGATAGTGGTCTCAGTTGGATCTTGGGCCTGCCCGTGTGGTAACATGTCCAGCGAGATGACGTGTATTTCTCATGCACTTAGATAGGCATGGTAAAATGTCATAAACAGGTTACGCTGTGGTTATGCAGACGTAACGTGGTTGCTGTTCTTTCTTTGGGGTATAAATTTTTTTAAGTTAAAATGATGGACATCCTTTGTCGGATTTCCAATTTTAGTGGTGTCGGTTAAGTTTCTGGGCTGGTGTTGTGAGGTTACCTTTCCTAGCGAGTTAACTTTACACCTTGAGCTCCAAGCTCCATTTGTCTTTTGGGCAGGGCATTTGGTTTTGTTGAAGCCCAAACCTCATACTGATATGGATTGGAATGTGTTTAAGGGCCACTGACCTATGTCTACCACTTCAATTCCATGCCGCTCTTGTGTATTTTGCTTGTGGGTTGGATGGTCGCGATTGTTAGCTGCAGGGTGGGAGGAGATCCTTTTTCTTTATCCTTTCTTTATGATGCCTATTTCTTCAAAATGCCATTTTTTTTGGGTTTAAATTTTGGGTTTCCCCTGCCCACCTCTCTTTCTCAAATGGGTTAGTGAGCCAATTATTGATTTTGTGCTTTGTAATTAGTTCATTGTACATGACTGCTCTATTGGTGCTCGACTTATATTTTCATTCACTGTATATTGATCACCAACATGATGCTCGTGATCTTCCTTGGAATTATTTAATTGAGTAATTTATGATGTGGTGTTAACCTCCCGTCACTAAGATATTCATTTCCCTGTAGCAGAGCGTTGCATATGACAGATCGAGCGCCCCCAAGGACTGCAGGGTCTCTGGATGGCTTCGAAGACTTGGGGATCTAGCGGTTGATACTGAAAAGATGTTTCTTCTGACAGAGTTTACCTATGACCTTGAGAAAAGCAATGCTCAGACATTCAACGTGTTGGACTCGACAGGCTCTGGTGCTGTTGACACGATCAGGCTAGATTTCACATCCAATCATGGAAGCCCGTCGCATACATGCATATATCGGTTAAGGGTGCATGGTTATGAACCCAACTTGGTCCAAACGATGGAAATGCAGTCATGATGCAGCCTTTTGGTCTTGTTCTAGCCCCCCCATTTCCTTAGAAGTATTTTCTTTGATTCTTTGGTAGGTTATTCCTCCTCTAGCTTGTTCCGCTCATGGACCATCTTAACCGTTCAGACTGTAAATGTTGTATTTTTCTAGTGGCTTCTGCTGGTGTCTGTAGCGCTTGACTTGTGCATTTTAAATAGGGTTTAGCAGTATATTTATGTTGTATTTTTTCCAATTTGCGGGAACTTTTTGACTGGAAAAATGTGCATGTAGGTCAGGCTCCCACTCTTGAAGTGGTTAAACAGCGACACATGCACAGGAAAATCTTTCTTATCAGTAGCAAGTATTTTAAAGCTATTATATATTGTCTTTTAATGCTTAATAATAATTGTACTCCGAACCCTGCGTTTGTCAGAAGCTAAAAGCCAGACGTTTAAACACCAGTTCATAAAACTTCGTTGCAGCTGGAAAAAGATGAAAGTGATGCTGAATTCGGTGCAGAGACCCAGCCCTTGCTATCCATCTTTAACGCCATCCTCTTCCATCACCCGAACTGTTGCCATCATCCCTAAGAGTAGTTGTCACTTGTGTAATTCTTGCAATACGTAAGTTACTTTGCCTCTAGCCAGAAGGATGTTGAGACGGCGATCGCGTCAAGTCACAATGAGATCATGAATCGCAGGAATGAGTTGTTCAATCAACTTAGCGTACCTATATAACATCCAACAGTTTGTTGGCATTGGTGAAGCTGAATCGTCCAGAGGAAGAGGGGTTGCACCTTGTGCTAACTGCAATTCTCAAGATTTTAGCAACAACTCTTTTGCGACCAGCATGGTGAAGTTGGATTTTCCGCGCCGTATTGGTAGAGGGAGATCCTGCTAGTTGGCTGCGTCAGGCTGAGCAATTTTCCGAACTTTATGAAACGCCAGCAACTGATTTTTTAGTTGCGCTGCTAGCATCATTCCAACTTGAAGGAGAGGCAAAACCTTGGTACCAAATTCTCAAACAAGATAGAGTATGCATTACTTGGGATGAATTCGAGGATGGGCTCCAAGCAAGTTACGGCCTCAACCAACTTCGCGACTCTTTCGGAGAGCTTTCCAAGTTGCAGCAAACCGAGTGTGTGATTATGAAAGCCAATTCGAGAAGTTGCTGGCCGAGGTCGGGGCCTTACCGTAGCCACGAAAATCAAGTTGCTTCATTAGCGTTAGGCAGATTCAATTTGGACCGACGTGCAGGCCAAATGACCAACCTCCTTGTCGTCTGCAATTGGGTTGGTACACTCGTATGAAGGACGTAAAAGCTCTGGACGAAGGGAGTAGCTTTGGGTCCTCCTAAAGCCAGTCTTTTGCAGCAGCATGCCACGACAGCCACACCGGCTGGCCCGACCTCGAATTCTGCAATAATAGTCGACTCCAGATGAAGTTGCGGAAAGGAAAAGGAAGGGGCTTTGCTCTAGGTGCAGTGAGAAATTTAGGCCGGCTCACAATTGTAATCGATGCATGTCGCGAGGAGAGCGACAACAATGTTGCGATGGAGATTGAAGGGAAATCATCTGTTGGAAACCGTTAATGTAAAATTGTTATGTTAATATATAGGTCTATAGGTCCTATGTAAGCTACGCTCTTCCTCTTCACTCAATCTGCTCTATAAATGGAGCTTTGTGTACACTATTTCAATGACACCAGAAATGCACAACATTTCTCTATCTTCCTCTTCCTCTAATATCATGTAACCCGTCAGAATGAGCTTTCTCTATCTGATCCCCGTGATCAATGAGCTCTTTGATGAATTAAATGGCGCCATTTTTTTTATTGCAAAATCCGATTTGTGCTATGGTAAGTTCACAAAGTTATGTCGCTCGACTGCATCTTGAACTCATCTAGGGCACTACGAGTTCTTATGTCATGTTGATTGGCCTTACCAACGCGCCATCAACATTTCATTCACTCATGAATGAGGCATTCTTGCCTTATGTAAGAAAGTTTGTACCCGTGTTCTTACAAAATATTTGAATTTGAAGTCGATCGTGGAATGGGCATATGAAACTTCTGGAAGTTGTATTTTCATTTCTAGAGGCTAGCCAACTGCACCTAAGGCTACTAGTTTCGCCAAAAAGAGGTTAAGTACCTCGTTCATTTAATCTTTAACGAAGAGGTAGCTGTCGATACTGACAAAGTAGAAGCTATGATGAATTGGCCTAAGCTACAATATCTTAAAACCTTGCATGGTGTGTACATCAAGAATTGAAATTTATCAGCCTAAGCAAGGTTGATACATCTAAAGGCGCCAAGCATGCCATGCTATCAATGGTGAGCAATCAGCATGAGAACAATCCCCAACTTGAGGCCAATTCATCGCGGCACAAGTGGAACAAGTTGGTGACTGTCAAATCATATTGTTAAATCAAAGATAGCAATGACTAAATGACATGTGGCGAGTTCTAAGCATGGAAAACAACACGGCTCTCCCTTATAGAGCCTAACGTTTTTAGTATGCTACTGTCACAAAGAGAAGAGTTGTGAAAAACGTGCCAATAGTAGCTAAAAGAAAACTTAGAGATTTGGTACTATGCTACAAGCTTACATGATTTTATTTGGCTCTTGCTATATCTTTGAATATCCTTTAATTCTCTCCGAATTTTATATTTCAGATATGAAGGCTTACATAATGTTCAATATAAGAATGATTCCGGTGCCTGAGCCCCCGGGCAGGGTGCTTGGGCTAGCTACAGGGATGATGCCCGGGGCACATGCATACTAGATCGAGGTCACTTTGGGAGTGGTCTATCCAGTGACAGCTATGACGGTTTGAATGCAGGGAGGAAAAATTTTGAGTCAATCATGGTGTTTTGGACCCAAGTGGCAATACAAGATCCTCATCTAGCTCAATGGATCCATGAATCATCGAGCTTATGGTTCTATTCTCACAGGATGACTAAGGCTTCGTTTGACAAAATTTTTTTTTTAGTTTTCAGTTTTTAAAGAACAGTTTTTTAAAGAACAGCTTAATTTTATTTTTTTATAAAAACAAGTGGGTGTTTGATAACCCTTTTTTTTTTGAGGTTTTTTTTTTTTGGTGTTTGGTAACCCTTTTTATTTTGACTTTTTTTTTTTTGTGGTTTGCGGTGGCGGTGGTGGGTCGTAGCGGTGGTGGTGGTGGTGGTGGCCGACGGCCAGAGGTGGCTGCCGGCAGTCACCGGCGGTGGTGGCTGGCGGCCGGAGGTAGCTGCCGGCAGTCTCTGGCTGTGGTCGCCGGCGGCCGGAGGTGGCTGCTGGCTGTCACCGGTGGTGGTGGCCGGCGGCCGGAGGTAGCTGCCGGCCGTCTCCGGCGGTGGTCGCCTGCGGCCGGAGGTGGCTGCCGGCAGTCTCTCGCGGTGGTCGCCGGCGGCCGGAGATGGCTGCCGACAATCTCCGGCGGTGGCTGCCGGCGGCCGGTGGTCGCCGGCGGCCGGAGGTGGTTGTCGACAGTCTCCGGCGGTGGTCACCGGCGGCTGGAGGTGGCTGCCGGCGGCCGGCAGTCTCCGGCGGTGGGAGGGTGGTGGTGGTGGTCGAAAAAAAAAACCAAAAGTGAAAAAAAAAACCAGTTTTTGGAGTTTTTTTTTTACTCTGCAGTTTAAAAACTGGTTTTTTAAATTAAAAAAAAAATGGTTACCAAACGCTCCTTTTTTTTCAGTTTTTAAAACTGAAAAAAAAAATAGGGAAAAAAAGAGTGTCAAACGGGGCCTAAGTCCCCTAGATGCCCGAGCTGTGACAGATGTGACATAAGCACAACAAAGAGAGGTGTCGATAGTCCCATTGCCAGCGTTGCAAAGGTCATGTGACATATGGCCACTAGGATCCAAGAAGCATCTAAAGCAAGCCCAAAGCCAAAGGTTAACCTTAAGTGGTCGAAGGACACCCAAGTTTAAGAGCTAGGAAATGGTTTGCGATGGCTTGTTTATGTGTAAAGATAAATCCTAAAGATATTGAGGTACTTCTGGTTTATTGGTAAGAATCAAGGCATGTCTAAGGGATGCAGTAGTAGAGTTGAAACCTAGGATAGTCTTCGGTATATGTTGCGTATAGTGACCATTCTGGCACTTTGCACATTATGCAAGTTCCTGATGACAGGCATAATGGGCTATATGGTGGCCTGGGCCATGCGTTATCGTAAGCCTCGACTTTGGTGTGGGCTTCGTGCCTCAAATATTGGAACCATTTTGGTCCTCGGGGTGGTCATCTTGGGCATGGGGGGTATCCTTATTACTTGCCCCTACACGACTGACAACCTTACAAGGAGGCATTTGATGAGGCATGAACTATACTTAATTTGAATGCAAACCTCCCCAGCACATTCATTAAATGTCTGTGAAGTGGTAGTTTCGAGTACACGTGTAGGTGTCACTAGCAAGTGTTGTCCAAGTAAGATGCCAAATAAATATGCATGTGATATAGCAAGGGTAAAAGTCAAGGTGACTCGGGCAGAACCTGAAGGGCTGGCACCCCCAAGCAAGGTCAATGTGTGAAAGTGAGTATTGATACAGTAGCCCGAGGTCCAATAATGGGGTAGCGAGAGTGGAACTATTCGAAGAACACCTTACTCCATCTAAAGTTTCCTCTGAGCTATGAAGTTTA
The DNA here is from genome assembly GCA_033070095.1 of Escallonia herrerae. Classification (NCBI taxonomy): domain Eukaryota; kingdom Viridiplantae; phylum Streptophyta; class Magnoliopsida; order Escalloniales; family Escalloniaceae; genus Escallonia; species Escallonia herrerae. The sequence goes on along the minus strand of JAVXUP010001437.1, from coordinate 23,531 downwards.
CAAAAATAAAGAGCAGTTAAAGTTGTTTGTGTTCTTTAGACATATATGGCAGCACGTGAGATTGACACCTTGCCGTGCATATAACATATTTGGTACCCTTATGTACTTGCTTGGTTGCCTTGTGTACTTTCCCTTTTTTCACCTTGTAGGTCTAACACACAAAAAGACTATGATAATCCATATGAGGGAGTAAGCTCTTGTGTTAGCCTAATGTCCAATACCCGTGCAACGTCCAACATGAGCACCCAAAGCTCAAGTGAACCACACAGTGGTGGACAAAGAATTACAAAATTATCGAGTGCTTAGGTGTGATGCTCTTTGGAGGCTGCTTGTTGTCTCGGAATGACATGAAGGTCACCCTTAGAAATACCAGAGAGCATTGGTGACATTAATGTGGATGATTTAGCGACCAAGTACTTTGAGCATCACGTGACACCTTTACTAGTGGGTAGTGCCTAAGGGGACTGTATATGCCTACGTGCCGAAGAGTTCATGCAGAGGATCAGTAAAAGTAGCTCCTCAAAATATTGTGCACCTCGAAGAGTTTCTTGGTACACAAGGATGATGAATGGATGCAACACGTAAAGTTTCAACACATAAACATTTTGGCTGAAGTGTGCATAGCATGAAGTAGCGGTGACAAAAGTGGTCGAGACATTTCTTAGATCCCAATAGTATAAACTCTCTGCATATTGATCTTTGATTTTCTGTTGATATATTAAGGGTGACCGAAAAGGAATTGTGTAAACATGAATTTGAGTCTTAGAGGGTAAGTAGTTACCGGTCGATGGCAAATCGGTGGTGGAATATGCAATTTTAATAATAGTGGTTATGGTGGTTTCAACGTGGGGGGGGGGGGGGGTAAAAGAATCTCAGACAACAAAAATCCAAAAAAAGAATTTTGGCGTCATTTGAAAATGTGTAAAATTGTTATCATATCATATTTACAATTCCTCCTTTCATGGCTAAGATACCATATTGGCAATTGATAGCCACATACATAATCCTAGCAAATTCTATTCTCCATATGAATAAGTTGATAAGAGTGATAATTAGTTTATGTCGAACGAAGAATAAGTTGATAAGAGTGATAATTAGTTTATGTCGAACGAAGAGTGATGATTAGTGCATGTCAAATGAACTCACCGACCCTAAACTAGAACTATTCATGTGAATGCTGTCAATAAAATTATGACAATGGTCCTTTTCGCGCTTAAATGTGGAGGAGCATTTGACCCTTTTTTCTTTGACAAAATATAAGATGACTATTTTTTTTTTTTTGGGAGGGGGGGGGGGTGTTTAGAGATGAATTTCCTATTAATTATATATACATACGAGTATATAGACACACACACACATAGATACATATGTATACATGTATATACTAGTATAGAGTATAGTCGAGAGTAACGTTTGAGGTGATCTTAATATCTATTTTGGGATCAAAATAATGTAATTCAATTATGTTCTTATTTCTTTTGTGACTTGTTTTAGAAGAAATGTATATTTGATATTTGCAATTGTAATCAGTTCAATGTTTAAAAATATTCTTTATAGGCTTCTGGATTGAAGAAAAGTTTGATGATACTGCTGAAAATAAAAGTAAAGGGAGAAATTAAAAGAATGAATCTACTTTTTTACTTTTGTAATCTGTTAAATTGATTTATTGTTAAGATTTCTAATTTTTAAGATCAGGTACTTTGCATTTCATCCATAAGAAATGCAAAACACCCGGTCTTCAACTGTAATAACTGAACATATTTTCAGTTCAAATTAACACCATATTTAAGCCTTGTTTTTTGATACATATTTAACCCTTTTTTGTTTTTTTTTCTATTTTTTCAACAATTTTTTGTTTCTTAATTGATTTTTCACATATTTTAGTGTCTTTATTTTGTTTTTGTTTTCCAGTTTTTCAATTGGCTAATTGTTTGCTAACCTAAAAATGTAAGGAAAAAAAATCACAGTTTACATAAATTTACCAGTTCAATAAGTAATGTTTATTTCATTTTAACCAAATTAAAAAGAGAATAATAAAGAATTTTTTTGTTCTTTTTTTCTTTCTCATCACACTTTTCATTTTCTCATGTATAGAATAGATTCATTACACAATGTTCTTTTAACTTCATCAAAATTTAAAAGGGAGTAATAAAAGATGGGTAATATAAGAATATAATTGACGTAATTAACGCATGAAATAATCGTTCAAAAATGATTTACAACATTCATACTTTTATAGGTAGAGCGCGCGCGCGCGCGCGCGCGCGCACACACACACACACACATATATATATATATTGCAACCACACATTTTATTTCCCAATGTGTAAATATATGTGTAGATTAAATTTATGACCTAATATTCATTAAACGCATTGCAAAAAAACTAATTATGAAAGGATAGGGTTATCATTGGAATAACTAATGGAGGACAAAATCAGAAATGATTACAAAATTAGTAATTAATAATAATATTTATGAAAGGGTCAGATTGTTATTAAAGTGATTAACTAAGGGCAAAAACGGCATAAAATAATTTACATAATTCGTACTTATATATATATATATATATATATATATATATATATATATATATATATATATATATATATATATATATATATATGGATCGTGATCCATTGCTAGCGCTGTTGGGCCGTCCGCTACATAATGTAGCGGACGAAAATTGTCCGTCCGCTACATTATATAGCGGACGGTGCTAGCGCTAGTAATGGATCACGGTCCTATATATATATATACACACACACATATATATAAGTAATTATGAGTTTGCTATCCTAAGCCACTTGGTCCTTTAACAAAAAAAATAAAATCTTCCTTACGTAAGTTTTATAAACCTTCGTTACATTTAGTGGATTGAAAGTTTTAAATCGATCCGTTTGACCTTTTCATAAGTTTTAAGAGTGAATATTTACACCCTCTGCCCTCTCTTACCGACAAACTAGCACCTTTTTAAGTATTTCATAACCACATAAATCCTCTTCAATCATCCCTCTTGCCATCCATCTTGCCACACATACACAAATATCCCACATACGCGAACATTTACCAAAACTCAGACCAGCCACTACCTCTTGCACCACACATCCTTTACCCCTACAACACATTCCATCAACCGTTGACCATCCACCAAAAAGCCCTTCACTTCCTAAGACCCAATTATCCCCCCTCACCCCATTCCGAAAGGCTCTATAACTACCCTTGTATTCGCCAACCCTTGTGAAAAACATTTTCTACATGCTTTCAAGAGAGAGACATAAAAATTAAGATCTTTTCTTTTAAGATCTTTCAGAATACTAATCTGATGCAGCGGATATTTAATTTTTCACTGTACGAATCTTGTAAAGTCATTAGCTATTCTTGAGTCAATCTCGTTGTGCAAGAATTCAAATCAACATACGACGTAAGTTGGGCTTCATTTTATCTTTGGAAACATATCGTGACACCTTCTTTGTACACTCAAAGAGTGGTTAGAAATGCGATATTATAATGTTTCCTTTGAAGACGCATCTCTATTTTTGATTTTTTTTATGCCTTGTGGGACACCCTTGCACCAACAGTCAGTAAGTCGTCCATTCATTTGGTCGGAGCGCATGGATTTCGAGTTGCCTTGCTCTATGATAAACAAAAGTAGGCAAATCAATGAAATCCCCATCACCAGGCCATTTTTTTTATGATTGCAAGTCATGATCAAAGCGAATGCGGCTTTCGTGGAGTTGGTGGCGGTTGTAATAGATGTGTGGTGGTGATGAAGAGGAGGAGAGACCTGGGAAATGAAAGTGGGTTGGTTATGTCCCTACTTAAGATCTCTTACCGAAACAAGGAGAAGCCATTTGCTTTTGTTGGGTTTCCATAATTGACGCTTCCACATTATTATTTTGTTATTTGAAGCAACTCATTTAGAGAGGAGATATATCATTCTTGGTTTTTTTTTTTTTTTAAATTGTTTTCAATTGGATCATTTTCTACACTTTTTTTTGTAAATTTTCTCATGCCACCTGCATCGCTTAGTTCCAACAAATTTCCCACCCCGATAGTTAAGGTACCAAAGATGCAATTTATCTTTTCACTACTTGAAGTCCATGTTCATTGCTAAATATCTCATATGTACTATCTATTTAATGTTATCACCGTTTATGTAGTTACCGACAGCGAATATCAAACGTACCACCTATGACCCTATTCTCCTCTAGCAACCAATTAATATCGTGCATCGACAACAAAACAATGAAAAAAACTTATAATGGTGGTTACAAACTTCCTAAATGTTGTCAGATTGAACTTTGGTCCCCATGTCCTCTGCAAGCTCAATACCGCCATTATTGGTCGTACTCTGCTGCTGCCCCCACCCCCTTAGATGAAATCGTCCTCTCTAATTACTCCTTCAATCTCAAAGACAAATGATTCTTGGTGATCATGCGAAATAAGCTTTCAACACGAGATTTGCTTCAAGTGAAAGATTACTCATTTAAGATCTAAAGCATTTCTGCTTGCTAATTTGCATCTACTGATTGGTAAAAAAAAAAAAAATCTGACCACAAGCTTATTTGGGTGGAGATTGACTGAACCGGCGTAGCTTCCATATCTCAATCTCCACAGCAATGTTCCAGGCTCATTTTACTATGTTCCAAGGGCACTTTAATGTGTTCCCGGAAAAATGTGAAAATATATCCAAACATTGGACTAATACTGTACGGAGGGAGAAGTGGCAAAAGAAAATAGACATTTTGGGCTAAATTTTTAAAGGGTTGCTGAAATAGCAATGCCAAAATAGACATACCTTTTACTTCACCTTGGTTGTATTCCTCCTTTTCATAGGTCTATCTATATCTAATAAATAGCCACTTAAACCGTTGACACAGAGAAAGTTTTTGTCCTAAATATTATTTTTTTATTACTTAATTACCCTTCTACCTCATTTTTAACTTTATTTACCTATTTAACCCATTTTTGAAAATCCCACCTTTAAATAGATATTTCAAGCTGAGAAAACGTGATCACGTTTTCAATATATTTGTTTAATCATAGTAATGTTTGCTTGAAAACATGGTTTAGAATCACGTTTTCTCAGCTTGAAATCTCTCTTTGAAAGTGAGATTTCTAAAAATGAGTTAGATAGGTAAATAAAGTTAAAAATAGAGTAAATGAGTAATTAAGTATTAAAACATGATTATTTAGAACAAAAAGTCAACACTGGTTTTATATTGGTGGTTTTGATTTAAAGATGCCAATAGTCCCGAAAGTGCACGTTCATGTGTTACCAAAAGTCCACAATCAACTCAAATACAATTTTCTCATACTTTTTTTTATAAGGTCTTTGTTCAAATACACCCACATACACCCACTTGAGGTTATCTTCTCTCTCCTCTTCTTACGACGTAAGCATGGCAATCAATCACTATGTTGGGTTGGATTCAGAATCTAAACCTGTCCGCTTTTGTTCTCTCCAATTAGTTGATTCATAATTAGGGACTGCGGGAGTTGCATCAGTCCCGCGACATTCTGTCTAATCAGACTCGGCCCGCTTCGATAACGCCAAAACAAGTGACAGCCACATGCCAATTAGGCGGGGTCGGGTGGGTGGGTCCCTCGGCCTGAAAACGTGGACCACCCTCGTCCTTGCCCCCGCCAGTGCCGTACTCCGATTTGCGTGGTCGAGGCGGCGCCAGAGGACACGACCGACGCCGATGGCTTCAACGTATACCAAGTTGTCTGGATGGACAACATCACACACACATCACATCGAGTGTGGCTCTGACGTCTGACCTGGCCATGTATGTATACGCATCCGCGCTCTGCGTGTGTGTGTGTGTGTATACACACACACATTACTTCCTCCGGCCTGTTAAAATTTTCTCTTACGTTTACATAACCCTTCAATGGATTGGCTTCATTCATGATTTTATTATAATTTATCTCGTCAAACTGGACTTATTAATTTTGACTAATTTTAAAGTTCAATTCTTGTGACTGGTTTTTGGTACGCGTAAAATATTGGGTTGTTTGAACGTCAAGCTGGGCTCTTACGTGCATTGCATTGTATCTGTTATAGAAATTCACAGCGAATAAAATGAGGAAAATCTGATGGAGCAAACGGAAGAGAACGTCGTTGTCGCTTACACATGTGCCTGCGTACTTTTGTCATATACAGCATTGAACCTGTATGAGTTAATGCCTATGTGGTGGGTTATCTGCATTTTCTACGTTAAATAAATTTCGTAGACAAGTTTCTTTCTTTTACTTCTTTTGAACGATGCAGACACAGTACAACCCGTGGAGTTTTAAATTTATGTGCTAGGTGCTAAGAAACGTGAGTGGTTTCTCTGTCCTGTGTTTTGATTCCATGTGTTTTGGCTGCTGCCTATCAACGTTCGACTTACGTTAGCAGTGATGAAAACTCATGAAACAGGACCAGTTACGTTACATACAAAACACACACGCACACACATTTTTGTATATATATATATTGACACACAGGGAGATAAGGCTTTTGGTCCTTGAATCCAGTATTGCAAACCACAGTTCTGGTTTTGAGGTAATATGGGTCTTCTAAACATTTGCATGACTACCAATGATGTATTAGTTTGTTTCTTTACCACTTTCAAACATATATGTTTAGCCATTTAATTGGTTGGGCATGTGGGTCGAATTTCCTCACGCAGGTAAGGTATTGGGTTGGTGTGAAAGTTCCAAATGGCGAAGAACGAGCTAAAAGAGACACTGCTGGAGAAACATTACTACGAGAACTGCCCTGGTTGTAAAGTAGATCAGCGGAAAGAATTGCAGCAGGGTTTGCCTATTAAGGAACTTCTTTCAATATGGACTATCGTGCTCTGCACAGGTAAATAACGTGTCTTAGCAATTTTGGAAGTAGAAATAGCTAACAATATTGACTTCATTGAAGTAGAAAATATTTTCGTCCAAGCCAATACAGGAGGAGCATATGCGTTGTGTAAGTGTTTTAACTGAAGTGAGCAATTTGATAGTAGTTTTGCTTTGGTGAGAAAGCCCTCTTCCTACTTCATACGGTATAAAACAAATTGGAGCATAACGCGATAGGCTCCTACATGAACAGCTCGGGAATTCATGATAATGAAGTCAGGACTTATGGCAGCAAGTAGTTCTTTGGATGTAGCAAAAAATAGCATCAAATCCAAAATAAAACGTGTCGTGGAAGACCTGGAGCATATGAAGACAAGCAAATAGAGAATGACATACCTATTGTTCATCTAATTGTCTATCTTGTTTTCCTGTCTTGCGGTTTGTTTTGGAGCCTATAAATAGCTTAAACTGCTTATCGCGCCCTCTATCGAGACCAAGTTGTCGGCAGCCAATACTGAGTCCGTCCGTAAGAAAACTTGCCGTTACAGAGCCTTTAAACCATGTGTCCAATGTTTTCACGGGGCAAGGAAAATTTTCTGCCAAAGCTGTCTTTAAACAGTTATCTAAGATATAAATATCTCATGAAATTGTTAAGCATTTGCAAGGTAATATATTTTAGAGGATTTCTCATAATAGGAAACAAACTCTTCATGTTCTTTTGGTTGAAAAAGACTGTTGTTGGTGAAGTTTAAGTTAAATTCATTAGAATCTATTAGCTAAAAATATAAGAAAGTAGCAGATATGAATGTGGAGAGAGTGCTCATATGTAATGAATTTTGTGAACTAGGACTATTATCTTCCTAGCTTCCTGCCTATTATTGGACCTAGGGAAGAAACCTTTTATCCATCCAAGAAAGCAATAAAACAAAAGTATCTATGTAGAAAAAGTACTTAATTCGTGAAACAAGCATGGCCAGTAGGATAATCGCTTAAGAACGATGCTTGATTTTTTCTTCTTTTTGGGTGTGTTTTGGGGGAGGGGGGCATTGCTCTCGCCTGCCACCCCCTAATTCTGCCCTAGTATAAGGGTCAGCATAACGTAAGTCATAGGATGAAATATGGTTGTGAAGTGTGAAAGCTAGGAGGCTGCTTACCAGATATTGGTTTAAGCAAAGAACATCTAATGATTGTCTGGCCTAAGGTGGAAAAAGTTGAAACATGATGCTCTACGTAATGAAAATCAAGCAATACATCCGTGTCGAAATATATATCAAAATTTTCCTTAGTTCGATTTCTTGTTATTGGACTTCGGTGCATTTATGGCTTGCTATTGTCCACATAAAAATAGTAGGATAGCAACACTAAATGCAATGCTCTATGTATGAGTATCCTTCAAGGTGTTCAATAGTATGCACCTTAATTCATTCTTATTTTGGCAGTGTTTTTTCACTTGTGCTCTTGGTTTGATATATCATATATGGCAGTGGTTTCATCTGATTTTTGCATTACTGTCTTTCAATTTGCACAATATTAGTTTTTTGGCGCATATGTTCATATAGATCGTGGGCCTCTTGTATAAGCTGCAACTTTTAGATGATTGCTGAGGCCCTATATACATTCCTAACGTCCTTTTGTTCTTTTTCCTTTCAGCATTGCCTATATCATCTCTCTTTCCATTCCTCTATTTCATGGTAAGTAATGCGTGAACGCACGTGCATGTGCATACACACACATAGGGATATGTATGTCAGATTTGCTAATTCCACTCTCTTCGTATTATGTGTTCTTAATCTAATAAAAACGCTAGTTTAAACCCATGAGGTTTGCCATGCAAATTGTTGCCTTATGCTTCTAATTTCTTGATTTAACTTTCTGGGGTATGAACCTTAAGTGCAATAACATTATTCTTGGGTCATGAATCCAGTTGAGATTGTTGATGTTTTTCCTTTCTCACTTTTCATTCGTACTAATATGTATTATGTAGTTTCCATTTAAGAGATATTTGGTGGTATCTTAGTGGTAAGGCTTCATTTATGACTCGTAAGCTTGATCCCCTTAGAGTTGGCAACTTTTGTTATATTCTTTATTCTTATGTATGGGTATTAAAGAGCTGTTCCTACAGGCACTTGGGTGTGTTTGTGTTATAACATCTTGTTAAACACTTAATTAGCCAATCTAGGTCTAAATCACCCTAGCATCTCCAAGTCCTTAATAAGAACATTGTCTCCTTATACCCTTTCCTATATTCATCTTCCCAAAGCTTCCTGTATGGCTTTACCTCATATTTTAAATTTTCGAACAAAACTCCAATCCATGTCCTCAATGCTATCATCAAGTTCTCGTAAATTTTCTTCGTCACCACGTTAAACAGCTGTCATAGTAACATCTCTGCCTCTTTCATTTCATCTACTCTCGATTCACTTTATATGGTTCAGATGATCAGGTCTTTGGTTCTCTTTCCAACGAGCTTAGCCTGGTTTTAGATATCATTTCCTAACCCATAATCTAATTTCCGTTAGACTCACCTCTGGCCTCCCATACTGCTGCTTTATTAGCTTCCTCTCTAGCCAACCAGTTCTTCCAAATTTCCACATTCCCACAAGCTATGTTGCATGGACTCGGTACGAGTGTCCGGGTCGGAGATGTGTCCAAGTGTCGGATTCATCTATTTTTCAAAACCCAAGAAATGGGGACACGGTAAAATATTCCTATATGTTCTTGTTTTTTAGTTGTTCCTTAGTTTACATGGTGTTTTAAGTTACACATATTATTTCAATTTAAAACTGAGATCATCTTAGAGCAATAACAAAGTTAGTATTATATAATGTTCTTAGTGGCATATCTTAACGGATGTGTCGGACACATATCCCATACCTATGTCCAAGTGTCGGGTGCCCGACACGGTTATGTCACGCATTTTGAAGGGTCCATGTAACATAGCCCACAAGTGTAACCTGGTGTATTAATCCCTAATTAAATTAATTGCTTTCAAGACCATTCTTCCACACCTAGGACCTTTCCTCTACATTTTCCAAGGACATTTCTTTTGACTTAAGTTGAGGGAGGGACCATGGCTGTCGTCACTCTCCTCTGTTAGTTCTGATAGAAATGCGATGGGCTTTTGATAGAATGCGTTGTGATGCTTTCAGCTTTAGTGAGAAGACGAAGGAGGCTCCTAGAGCAATTCAGTTGGTGTGAGTTGATAAGGCAAATGCAGCTGGCAAGACATATAAATTAAGAAGGCAAATTTGGGGGGAGGGGAAGTATGGTTACTATTATTTTCTTACCAGTTGATACCATACCAAACTAGAGTTCTAGGCTTCATACCATTATCAGCATAAACCACACTGTAGAAATGTATACTGATGTCTTAAAGGATTGCAGTTTACCTGCAAAGTGATTAGGTACAGTTAGTTGTCGAATGAGCAATTTCCGTACCCTTTTCTATTGTACCAAATGAAAAACTGATGCTGCAAAGGGGATAACATTGAATTTTCTCTTGTATAGCGTTGACTTGATGAATGAGTAAAAAGTCAAAGATTACTGGTTTTAGGTCTTAAAGCATGATATACATTGTTCTAGGTAATGCTATCCTTTTGACTCTCCTCAGAGATTACTAGGTTTAGCTCGTTAAAGCATGATATACATCCTTCCAGATCCTTCCTAACGGTTTTCACAGATTTTGGCTCCCTAATGATGTGGCGAGCTGTGAAGCAAAATTTTAAACCAGTGTTACCTGGCGTCTTTAGAAGCATGAACTACAATGTGCCACCTTGAGCTTCAAAATGTGGGACCAAAATTGGGAAGAGTAGCACTACTTAATGTTTAAGCCCACTCTCAACAACTTAAGCTTTTGGAGCAAGGGTTAACATGACATGGTATCAATGCCCTTGTTTGGGGAAGTCCTGGCTTTCATTTATCCCAGCTCGTACATGATTCTCCTTCATGTTTGTGCCCTGTTTTGCTCCCTGACGAGTTTGTGTCTTGGTGTGCACCTTTGGTAAGTCTCTCCATATGCGTGATGCAAAGGTTGGAAATCTCACCTCTCCCAAAAGCTGTTTTAAGAGTATGCACGTCAGGTCTCAACCTCATGATTTCGTCCTTACTTCTATTTACTTGATAAGAAACTCTAGATTTGTAGCAATTGTTCTTATGCCTTAATTAAAGATCAGATCTCTTGCTCTGTAAGCAAGATCGTGTGATTATTTCTGTGACTCAGATTTGGATCATTCTTCACACAAAAACTAACCGGATTATTAGATTCATGAAGATGTGCCAACGGACTTAGGGGTTTTGAGGGTTGTTTAGGTTAAATGGTTGGTAAACTAAAGGATATTATATTTGAGTACTATCCGGAGCTATTGGCCATCCTTGGTTATCGACTTATCGTGGAATTTGTGAGTGCTGTAGCATTGTGTTAAGTCTACAAATGCTGTTACCTTAACTGGTAAAAACTTCTGTAGTTTTTCCACTTAATATCTCGAACCGTGTAGTTGCTGCCACTTCAAAAGTAATGCTACTTTTCGGCCACCTGTTAGGGGTTCTATAATTAATGGTTGATCCCTCTTAGCAATACTAAAGACGCTTAAAATTGTGATTTCCCCGTTTAACCTACAGAAATCTAACACTGTCAGTCGCACCATAGCATTGGAAAGTAACTTTTTGCAACTATACGTGTAACAGCTCTTCAAACATTTGGAAGAAGATAACATACTTCCTCAAATCCAGTGCAAAAGTGCTCGACGTGTCTACAAATTGTATTTAATCTTTAGTATTTAGAAATAAGGGATTAATCACTTTATTCTGGAGGAGTCAAATGGAGCTGTGCAAATCAAGCACGATGGTCAGAAGTTTTAAACAATTTGTTTTGCCAGCAGAATGCTTTTAGTTTCTCCTTAGCAAAGTAACATGGCCACTAAATAAATTGAAATGCAATCCAAGTTCTTTTGGGTAAGCATCTTAATGTTGATTTTTGTGCCAGATAAGGGATTTTCACATTGCAAAGAGAGAAGAGGATATTGGTTATTATGCAGGTTACGTTGGTAAGCTAACTCCTCTTTATGTTCTCCAGTTAATGACATTTGTTAGTTTAGTATAGTATCACATTCTCCCTTTACTGGAAGAAGTCCTCACAAGTTCCTTAATTTTATGAAGGGTCGTCATTTATGCTTGGAAGGGCTCTGACATCTTTCTTTTGGGGGCTCGTGGCTGATCGATATGGTCGAAAGCCAGTTATTATCATAGGAACTTCTGCAGTGTTCGTCTTACTCTAGGCTAAATTTCTATATTCGAAACTATGAAATGGAGGCTAATCTTTGATTATCCTTCTTTTTCAGGGTTATATTCAATACTCTCTTCGGTCTTAGTACCAACTTTTGGATGGCTATCTGCACGAGGTTTCTTCTCGGTAGTTTGAATGGTTTACTTGGACCAATAAAGGTATTGTTTCTGATGTCATGTCAGTCACTTGTTTGTACCTGAAGGATAACTTTCATAATGAGATATGAAATTTTGATTAATCAAAGTTAATTTTTTTCCGGATTTATATGAATTTTCCCCATCATCAGGCGTATGCATCGGAAGTTTTCTCTGAAAATTATCAAGCTTTGGGATTGTCAACTGTAAGTGTTTACGGTATCTGTTTTATAATTTCTTGAACTCTTTTGCATTGGTTAGAGGAAATAGTAACATTCATTTTACATTTCAGGTAAGTACATCATGGGGCATAGGATTGATCATTGGTCCAGCCTTGGGAGGCTTCCTCGCCCAGGTAATTCTGCTTTGGTATTTTTTTCCAAGAAATGCAGGGAAGAAGTTTTTATTGTAAAAGAAAAAGATAACTGAAACCAATCAGTAGAACAATGTCATAGTTGAGCTGAAAAAGTAAGAGGAAAAGAACAAAAGCCAATAAAGGAAGAAAGCAAAAGGAAAAAAAAAAAGGATGTATATAGAAAGCAAAGAGGAGCCTTCAACTTGAGTGGTCTAACATATGAATACTTGTTTCCTCCATCTAGATTTGAAATGTAGTGGTTTACTATTTTCCAACTCTCAATAATAGAGCAAGTCACCTGCTTCTCTCTCTCTCTCTCTCTCACAATTTTTTGTCTACCAAACAAAAGTAAGGCAGACCACCAATTCTTGCCACACCCGTTCCTCTGCCAACACAACAGAATTAGTCAATAAAGTGATCTGATTTCTGAGGATTTCAGGATTATAATTTTATACATCTTATAAAGCTTAAATCAAATACTTCCAATAACAATTTCTGTTGTCAATGTAATTTGGTTAATAACTGAACTTGTTCCTAATGTAATGAATTGCATTAGATGAGAAAACCCACCTCGATCCAAAGCAGAAGAATAAAATATTCTCCCACTCTTAAAGAAAGTACCCACAAACTTTTCTAGAATATTCCATAATTTTCTCTAAAGTACCCCCCCCCCCCACACACACACACCCCAAAAAAAAAAAAGAACACAAACTCGTGTTTATTTTTACCTAAACCTTGTATCACTTTGATAACAGCAAATTCTTCCTAAAAAATAATAAATAAACATTCTAATTAACCCAAACGACACGTCAGTGCTATGCATGCCGGAAACCACGAACCGCTGGAGAAAGACTTCGAACCATTCTCTCTCGAATCAGATCTTCTTGCACTCTTACACTGCAGAGACAGCCACTTTCTCCAGATGTTACATTGTTTGTTGGGTTTGCAAATAGTAGGCAAAGGTGGAAATTCCCTACTTCAATTGGAAAGTAGAAAGACTACATAAAGTTTGAATAACAAATATATTCCTGATTAAATAACACTCAAATAACCAATAGTCCTTAATATGCCAAAGATAACCCAATCTGTTAGAATATCCACGAATACACTTTCTCAGAAAAATTCATCTCCAACATGGAATTGTCCAGCAAAAAACATATGCCACACTTGGTATAATGACTCCTTTCGGGTCTTACTCTGCTTGGTGGTGAAACTGAAATTGACAAGTTATTTAACTAGATATAAAGAGTGTCTTACGCCTTACGGCTACCTGCAGCAAGTTTAAGAGTGTCTTTGCCGGCTGAAATATTATGTAGGACATGTGTACATCAGGCACCCTCCTCAACGGAAAGTACTTGCTTTGATGGTATTACATTGATTCATTGTGATAATGGAAATTACTGAGCTCGAAGCCTACTTAGCAAGGGGGTTTGAAACAAATGATTCTGGGAGTTTAAAGTACTTTACTAGAGTTTGGAGTACTTTCTGGGGACTGAAGTAGCGTTCTCAAGGAGAGGTACTTCAGTTTGGAACGGAAGTATTCCCTCAATTTCCTTAAACAAATATGAGTGTTTTGTCGCCATTATGATACGCAATAGAACAAAATCTGGGACTTGGAGAAGACGATGATGGTGTACAAGCTGTAAAGGAAGATACCAGAGGTCACTCGGACAGTTGATTTTCTGTCTGATGCGCACTCTACATTGCTTTTGCTGTAGGAGTTGTAAGTCCGTTTATGCTTGCTCCATAGGATCTCGCATGGAATTTGTCTTCTTGAAGAGTACCCTGAAAAGGTTTTTTTTTCCTTGTGACAGACGCATATCTTACTCTAGTGGGCGGCAACTTAGAGAATTGAAGGGAAATCAAGCAACCTGTTATTGCAAGGTCTAGTAGTAAGGCAGAGTTCGAGTTTGCGGGTTGGTGGGTTTAAATCCTTGTTATAGGAGTTGAAGATGCATCTTGCAAGGCCAGGAGTTTACTTTCATAACAAGAGGCAATCACTAAAACTAAAAGCACTAAGAACTGATTGCAACATGATAGCGCTAAGCGCATTCTGGTTGGCTAGTACTCCTTTGTCAAGACAGTTGATCAACTCGCCAGTAAGGTAGTTGCAGGTGCATTGGTGCATTGTTGCTTAGGGATGCTGAGAACGTACGGTTTTTGTATAAGCCTGACGGCGAGTCTTGGTTAGTGGTGTTAAATTTCTGTCAAATGAGGGTAAACTTTTTGGTGCAAGTAAAGATGTTCATCAAGTTCATAGAAACTAACACCAGTGATATTAACACTCCTTTCCATGGATAAGCATAAGTTGCTATATTTTGCAACTTGCTACCCACATGTTGTAGTTAATGAGAAAAGCGTCGTAGTAGTTTTGGACTCTCTTAAAAATCTAGGCTGGCTGGAACATCTTTAACGGTTTGGCATGTGTTCGATGGTCTTACATTTCATGATATCTCCGGTATCATGACTTTCTGTACTGTGTAATGGAGATTGCTACATGCATAATATGTGGTGCAGTGAACTTTCCTCTTGTGGAGTGATCTTAACGAAAGTAGGATCTGGTCGTGGTGATATTTGCGGCGCCCTCGACAAAACCTTAATATCCATTGAAGAGATTTTTTTTCCCACGCTTATATTTCTGGTTCTTATTAGGGACTAAATTTACAAGAACAAGCCTATAGCCTTCAAGCAATTTGGGTAGTTGCATGATTGTAAATAGCAAATAGTCGGAAAACAAGAGTCGTCTAAATTACAGTATACAGGGAAAAACAATGTGTTTGTAAATCTTAAAAACCAGCTTCACATGGAAATTTTTAGGATGTGTGTTTTTTAGTCCAAAAAATTATTGTAGTAAGAATAGTTACTGTATGAGTGTCTTACATGACATCTTCGCCTCCTAAAATCAATAAGAAACTTTCATTTACTGCTGTTATGATTGATTGCGGTGCAAGGGACATACCATCACCTTTCCTCTTCCTAGCTAATTGGCCATACTTGATACTTCCAAATTGGACATGCGGGCTAACATAAACTTTGCTTTAAAATTGTGAAATGTTTGTTGGGTTTTAAAATATTGTGATTGAATCATGTTCAACTTTTTATTTGGCTTATGCAGCGATAAGTTTGTGGTTTCTAACTTTTTTCTGTTGAATCAAGCCTGCAGAGAAATTTCCAGCCTTATTTTCTTCTACTTCTATTTTTGGGAGGTAATTACACCCTCCTGTTTCACTTATAGCAGAACTTTCTACTATTATGCAAGGGCCTTCATTTCTATTGACATGAACCTGATGATGCAGATTTCCGTACTTCTTGCCCTGCCTCGCTATATCAGTTTTTGCACTTGTTGTAACTATTGCGTCTTTTTGGCTACCGGTATGTGTCTAGCCTTCTTCATTTGTGTACTAGATCTCTTTAATATGCCTCCTTGTCATTTCTGCCGGTTTATTATCTCAATTTTCATATTTTAAATTACTTTCCCTATTTCACCAATATTACTTAGATAGAGCATTGGGCTAATTCCAAAACTGTGCCCTAATGTATACATGATATCCGGCTTGAGTACCTCATGTTTTGAACGTACCAAATTAGTACCTCAGCTGTTTCTTCAACCCATCTTAGTATGCCTGTTAAAAGTTCTAGGGGCAAAACCGTCGATCTTTAAACAGCCCTTTTTAGCCTCTATTGAATATTTTGCTTGCTTTTTGTCTGGGTAAAACACTTTTACCTCTCTTGAGGTTTTCATTTAAAAATACACTCGACCACCTTATAGTGCTGATCTTAGTTGCATGGACAGCTGATGGAAGTGGGAGTGGGTGTAAGGTTCCATGGTGGGAGAGTCACTACTATAATAGGTTCTTGGGTGGGAGCAGGAGTAGGTGCGAGATTCGGTAGCGAGGTTCCAGGGTGGAACCGTGAGTAAGATTGAAGAATCCTGCAACTAAGGTTTTCATAATGACTTTGTGCTCCCCTATATTAGGTTTTAGTTGACGACATCACCATTGTAAGTACATTTCTTCCTTGTTCTCTTGGGGTTTTCATTTTATTTTTTGTCCTTCTTTGACTTTCCCGTTTCCTTTTGCTCTTCATGTTCAACATGACCAGCCGCATAACTACCACCACTCAGAGTCAAACCCACTACTACCACTAGCTCATCACCAATCAGTTTTATGACCATAGCTATTGTATGGGTCAATGGGGCCACCATACACGAGCCACCACCACAGTGCAAGCTCTGACTCTGAGAGCTTGCCACCACCGAGCACTTCGTCCGCCGCACCTAGGATGTCCTCTCCATTGCCTTCTCCATAAACAATTGTCATAACTACGCCTAAATGACCGTTTGATCAAGGTTTTTAAAATAAGAACTCTGTTAATGGCCCACCAGGTGTCGCGAGCACCTATACCCGTTGGTGTATGCGCCATTTTATCCCCATCAATAACATCCCCTGCCGCCCTGCCATAGTGAGAGTGAGTGAAGATGCAAAAAGGTTTTTACGAGTTAGCACAGTGGGTGACTCGTTATCTTTGTTAAGAATTTGGGTTTTTTTTTAAAAAAAAAAGCAAACGTGAAGCTCCTTGTGGTAATAATCTGTGGCTGCTGGCGCTAATGGGTAAGGTAGTGTGTTGGCTATCTAGGTGGTGGTGGCGGCCTGGTCGGTATGTCACACAATGGCGCCACTGGCAGTAATAATGTGTGGAGCAATATATTTTGGAGATGATGCTTAGCAGGAGTGATGATGCCATGATGGTGAACTAGTGGTGCTCGTGGAGTTGGCTGTGATAGTGTGCGGTGGTTGTGTAATTGGTGGTGCCAGTGCTGCACTGGCGGTTGTATAAGTGGAAAAAGGGTGAAATTATGGTCGAATATAAGAAGGAATTTATTGAAGTTCCAAAGTTGCCCCTAAACTTCTATGCCGGTTTTGCTTTGTCTAATGTCTATCTAACTTGGGTCCAAAATATAGTTTGAGGTACTTCCGTTACGTTTCAAACATGAAGTACTCAAGCTGTATTTGATGTATACTTTAGGACACAATTTCGAAAGAGCCTAGAAAAATATACAAGTGAGTGTCTAAATTTTGTCAAAAGGTGCATATACTTGATGAGGACAACCATTAATGCACTAATCTGTATTGCTCTATACTTTACCTGATTTATAGCATATTCAAAGATGAGTCTCTGACGAACTGATGCAGTTGCGAATTAAAGAATAAAAGTTAAAATGATCGAAGAGAAAGAGGGAGATTACATCCAAAATTTTAAATTTATGCACATTTACAAACACTGGCATACAGCGGAGAATAGTATCTTTATATTATCCAAATTTCTAGTTCAGAGGTTAAATCATGTGACGCGATGGTATGACAATAGTGGTGCTGCAAAAAAGTGACAAGCGGCTTCTCATTTGAGCTGCCCCATTCAGTTTTTACGTCAAACATGTAGCCAAGCCTACCTGTCTAGCAAGGGTAGTTCAAAGCCCCACTGAATAACAGACTGGGGAAAACCACCTGACTGGACCGAATCTACTCCTGCCTTGCCAATTGACAGGATCAACCCCATTCAACTATGTATTTCGCACCTCCTGCTAGCCTACCTGGCTGGCAAGGATATCACAAAGCTTCAAAGCCCCACTAACCAACAGAGTGGGATACCGCTTAACTGGATCGAACCTACTCCCACCTCAGCCAATTGACTGGATCAGAGAGAGAGGGAGGGAGGGACTTGAGTTTGTTGTGGTGTTGCTGTTGCATGTCGTACTTCTCATTATAATCAAGTTAATTTGTTCACAGTTTTTTGAAACTTTTAGGGCTTTTCTTTGAAAATATGGGTGTAGCTGATTGGGTTACTTTGCATACTGCCCTAAACCATCGCTGGAGCCAATTACGCACCAAAGTTTTGACTGATACCTTGACTTTAAACCATGAGTTGATTTATTAATTATTATATGATTAGCACACAACACACTTTGTTGCGCAGGCTCTTTCCAAGGTTTTATAGAGTTATGAACCACGATCTTACATGCTGCAGAAATATTAAGCTTTATTAGAGTGTACAGTATATATTCATGAAAGGTTAGTATGGTACTATAGTTAGGCATACTGCAGTGCACGGTTGAAAGACATATTCATGTGGAACTTATTAAAAGCATTCAAGACTTTAAACTCTTTGATCCAAACTAAGCAATGAAAAATGAAAAGTGATTGATATTGTGATTGTCAATCTCTCAATCACTTCTTTTTTTAACTTGAGGTTATAGTTATTGAAGTTGACAGCAGCGGAAGACAAAATAAGTGCAATGTTGCTGCTATCTGAATTCTGCCTAGCTCTGAATAATTTTTGCTTATTCATATCTTAATTTTTTTTTTCTTTTGCCAAAAACAACGTCTTGTATGCTGAATGGTACAATGCTGCAGTTTTCTGGAAGAAACATTGCAGTTTGTTATATTTATATTCATGATTGGCCTTTGTCTCTTTTTTTTTAACGGTGTGGCTATAGAACTATTGTGGATAATTGAAGAGCAGAAAAGTAGAACCGAGGGAAAGTTAGGAGGGGTAGTTAGGAGAAATGGTGAACGTGTATTTGACTGAAGTAAGATGTCTTCCTAGGAAGAAAGAAAGGAGAGTTTTATGAGTTTAATCTGCCACTTGTTAATGAACCTCGATAATATTTGCAAGAAAAGGTTAGAAGCTGAAAAATGGTCCATTCTCTTCCTTTCTTTATGGGCTGACAGAATTGAATGGATAAATTTGGTGGTAAGATAGAGCAATGTCATCCCTCCTCTTGTGTTCCCTTTACTGTCCTGTACATGTGATGAAGGCAACACCCGTCGGAGAAAGACATGCATATTGCTACATTTATTGGTAGCATTGTAGTCAGTATCTCAAGATACTAAGTACGGTTCTATATGTCTTTCTCGTACCAACAGGTACTAGTTGAAGTGATGAAATTTTTTTGCCCTTTCCGTTTATCCACTCTCTGACAGCAAGTTAACAGTAACATCGCTTCTCTTATTATTCAGCCTTCTGATTCTACCACAAGACAAATTCATCTTTTATATGTACATGCTTTCAAATTTCTAGAGCAGACCCAGATATTTAACTCTGTCAACGTGAAAAGATAGCAGTTTTATCAATGTAGAGCTTTCCTGCTTTCTGATGTATCTGTTTTTCAGTTTTATTATGCTTACCATGAGAATTGTACTGAGCCTAACTAGTTTCGTAATTTGTTTTGGAAAACTGCAGGAAACGTTGCACATGCACAATATAAAAAGCGTGTCATGTGATGACTTGTACGGCAATTTGGAGGCTGCTTCCTGCGGGTCTGAAGGTGATAAAAAAGAACTTGAAGAAAGAGAATCGACCTCTATAGGCAGCCTTGTCACAAACTGGCCTTTGATGTCGTCTATATTAGTTTATTGTGTTTTCTCACTTCATGATATGGCGTATACAGAGGTAGGTTTTAATGTAACTCACTCTCTTTCATAGTTCCTAAAAAAAAATTCCTAATGAACTTCCCCACTAAATTTAATTTCCAGATCTATGTGCTAGGGCTTTATGGAAGATTCCTTCCTGATATTTCTCAAAGAACAGATAGTTGTAGCAGATTTACTCTGTTTTTCTTTGCTCTTATGCATTAAGCTATTTGCCTTTCTTACCTATAACCGCTACATTTCTGGAGACATTTTATTGTTTAAGTGTGCTACCTAGATTGAGTGCTTTAAGGAAAAAAATTTTTCTTCAATACCATGAAGGGCCGTAAATTAGCCGAGTACTTGGCTTGTCAGGGCGTTCTGCCACTCGGCTCATTCCAATTCGAGGTGCTCTCAGGCTCGGTTTGTGTTTATGACGAGTCCAATTATCTTGTTCAGGAAAATTGATAAGGCTCATGTTTGGCTCATTTAGAGCTTTAACTTCGTGTTCGTTTTGATCTCGGCTCACTTAGCCAGCTCTCTAAATATCACCCAATGAGTCACAAATCGGATTCAGGCTTTCAGAATTTTGAAGGTCTCAGACGAGGGTATACACTTATATTTAGAGAGAGATGAGGTGAAAACTGGAGACGTGTGTGTGTGTGTGTGAGAGAGAGAGAGAGAGAGAGAGAGAGATAGAGGGGGAGGGGGAGGGGGGAGAGAGAGTACATGGCTTGTCAGGGCGTTCTGCGACTCGGCTCGGGAGAAAGGGGGAGGGGGGGAGTGAGGGAGAGAGAGAGAGAGAGAAAGAGATTGGGGTCTGGGGTGGAGGGGGAATGGGAATGGGGTAATCCTCCAAGGACTTCACGGTGTCGGATAGCTTCTATGCCTGATGGATCAAAAAAGAAAGAGAAAAGAATTCTCCTTTTTTTGTCTTGACTTAACGCTTTAAATGACTTGTTTGGGTGGCTAGCTGTTTGGATACAAGTAAACTCGTTCACTACTTGCGTCTAGGAATAAGAAATGTATTTATGGTTATTACGTGAAATAAAATGATAAAGAACTAAGCAAGCTTGATCATGAAAAGCTTCACTGTATAGAAGCTGGGCTCATTTAGTAAATGAGCTAATCAAATACTCATGAACAAGCCTTTAATAAGTCAAACAACAAGCGTGTTGATCTAGGTAGCACGGACGCGGCAGGGTGTCGGACACCGACGGGGACACCGGACACCGCAATTTTGAAAAAATCAGATTTTGGACACCACAGGACACCGTTATTTTTTAAATATTTTTTTATTATATATATATATAATAAAAAAATTATTTTTTTATTTTTTTGTTATATATATATATCAAATACATTCCACAATCTAAAATAGCATACAATAATGAAAAGTCTGTTAAATTGGTGGGCTGTTTTGAAATTATTGTACATTTGTACTTGTATAGCTGATTTTGATTATGTTGGTATGAGTTGGGGTATTTTTATAAACTTATGGCACTAGTTCAGACAATAAGTTAACACGTGGGACCAAAGAAAGGCATAGAAACTTGAAAACTCTGACTCAGCAAAAAGATTTGTCTCTTGCAAATGAAAGGAATAGAAACTTGTCTCTTGCAAATGACTTTGACTCGAGTCTTGACAGAGGGAGAAAACAAAATCAAGAGAACGACTTCAAACAGAGAGGGAAGGGACCTGTGGGTCAGCGACGGGATCGAGGATCTCCGGCGACGATGAAGTGAGATCCGGCGATGGTGACGACAACTGGATCTGTCGGCGTAAGGCTTCAGAATGTTGGCGACCAGCTCCAGCGACAGCTCCAAGTCGGTAATGGCACAAAAGGGCTTCCGTGAGGTGAGAGATAGCCCAGATAGGTGACGGCCGTAAGGTGAGTGAAGCATATAGCAATGGTTCAGATTAGGGCACAATTTGTTTTTGTAAAAAAACCCCACATTATATTTATTACAGATTGACCCCCCGAAATTAGTTCCAAAAATTTCAAAGTAACCCCAAACGGTCCGGCACTGCACATTGCCGTGTCCGACACTACTTGACGAAGTGTCCGACACGGTGTCGGAAAATAAAATAAAAAATTAAAAAATTCCTACACCGATTGGTGGTGTCCAACACGTGTCAGGCTGTGTTCGGAGGGTGTCGGGGTGTCCGTCCGTTTAGGACACCAAACCTCCACCTAAGAGAGGTGTCTGTGCTTTAGAGGTGTTGATGAACGACACAGTTCGTTTACAAACTATAGCATCATGAAACTTATGAGGTCATGAGATATGTATCAAGTCTGTCTGCTTATTGAAAAGAATGTGACTTAAGAAAGAAAGAACCAGTTAACAGGTATGAGCATGTTGGGCGCACATCTGATTGATAGTTAGGGCTATTATTATACTCATGGAGCTGATATTGGTTCTATCTACATAATTGTCGTGCTTGCATTCACTCAATGACTTTATTGTTTCGTTTTATTTATTTTTCTTTAATGTCTCGTGTTATTTAGATATTCTCATTATGGGCTGTCAGCCCTAGAAAGTTTGGGGGCTTGAGTTATACAACTGAGAGCGTTGGCGAAGTTCTTGCCATTTCAGGTATAATTGTAAACGGTGTTACTCGAGATATAAGAAATTGCATGATTGAAAGAACTGAACTTAGCATCAGAGTCTCAAATACTTATGAATATTTACTTTAGTTGAATTGTTCTCTGTGCTTTTTTTATAGCACGTTCTACTAGTAGCTCTAACTGTAATCCCAGCCATATATATTGATCTGAGCAAAGATACAACTTATTTGGGAAAAAATCCCTTTTGTCAGAGACACCGTACCCTACCATTACTTACAGTGTCAACTACTACACCTTGGTCATTAAAGATTTTTGGTAGTTAGGATTATGTTTAGGTGCTGCCTCTTCTTCTCCTGGAAAAATGCAAACTGTTGAAGTTTATCTAGCTGCCATCTTGTTGAAAACAACATAAGTTAACATGCTGCCGCTTGAGATTCTAATGGTAAAGTGATGGATGATCAAAATATGTGACTCTGTTATATGAAGCAATTTTGTTTTAGGTAATTTCTTTTTGTAATTCCATAAGGAATTTTGGGGTCTTTCTTAGTCAACTTCTATTATGTTGCTGTATTTGTTAGATAGAACTCTAGAAGATCTTGAACTGTTATGCAGTGTAATGGGGCGTATGGAAATAGCAATAACTGTAACTGTTGAAATAACCAAGCTATTGATCAACAAAATTTCAATATTTGTTGTGGACGCGGGCAGTTACTTTTCATCCATCTAGTCCAACCGCATGGTTTGAAAAGTCGGCTGAGTCACCGAATTTGGCCGATCTGATAGCTTCTGAAGTACCAAAATAAAATGGTATGCGACAGGGGGTCCAGTTGTCTCAAGCCTCTTGTCGTCTAAAGTACCCAACCAGAATACCATTTATTAGAACTTAATGCTTAGCACCGCACAAACAAGCTTTAACCAAACTGCAGAACACCACAGGAAAACC